>JAKUCV010007847.1:0-14022 GCA_028386065.3 Turnera subulata | reverse complement strand
ACCTGGAGGAGGGATGGATCTAATAGCATTAACAACATGGAAAGGTAATAAGGCTTGCAAGGCTGGCCAATTCCACAAGCCCGATGCATCAACGAACTCAGCAACAGCCACACCTGCCATGTCATCTGGGACAGTAATATCCGGCAATTGCTCTAGAGCACCAATACCAGGAATCCAATTGTCACGCCAAAAGCTAATACCAGTGCCATCACCAATGACCCATCTCAGACCCTGATGAACAATCGGCCAGGCCCGACAAATGCCACGCCAAATGGCTGATGCATTAGTTCGTTCCTGGACAATCGGAATGGAGAGCTGGACTAATTCCTTTGAATTCTGTGTTGCTGCAGCAGAAAAAGGAAAAAGTTAAGGAGCTCCCAATCAGCTCTTCGAAGACAAAAGTCAACAACCATTCCAGTGTAGGGTTGTCACTCTTTATCTCTAATTGCAGCCTCTTGAATCCTTCTGCAAGCTAAATTCCATCTTCTCTTCTCCCATATGGTTAGAAGCTGGCGGGCAATTCTTCCATGACAAAGTGAATGTACTATGTCTTGGAAGAGAAACTCATCACAAAGTAGAGGGAGAGGACCCTCTGTTTCCTGAACATACTCTTCACACGCTCCCTCAAAATTGGATGGTTCAATGCGCTTTTATTACAAATGTTTTCGTTGCTTTTCCCACCAAGACTGTTAAATGACCAGAAATTATAGCCTGCTATAGTTTATTCCCTTCATCTCTAGCTAACTCTCTCCATGTCTTTGTAAACATACCCAGCTTCACAATGTTGCCAATGGCGCGTATGGTGTGCTTTGTAGAATCAGCCATGCAGATTTGCATGATCTTCTCAGTATAGAACTGACGTGACGTGTGTTTATCTACCATGGGCAGAGGTATTCTCTAGTTAGATATGGTGCGTTCATTGCATTTATACTTTAGTCATCCACATGTATTGTAAGTCTTAGTCCGTAGCAGTAAATGGCTCAGGATTTTACACACAAGACCCAGAATGCGGTTGGAAGGCGTGAAGATAATTGGTTACACATTTTCATGCATAGCTCAAAGAAATCAGCTAACTGAAAACTAGGGGCCCAGCACCAGACATCAATACTGATAATATGTACGACTTATTGGCAATTGAATGGCCTAAAATCAAAACTGCTTGCATGGACCTAGAATTCACAGAAGTTAGTATTGCACCGTATAATTTATGAAGTGCCGATATAACAATAACCTAAAATAACTCTCTGGTAATTTTTGTATAATTTTTCTCACAGTTTTGCACCACCAATATGAACAACTGGTGCCAAAAATTGCTTTGAGTTCAGAAGAGCTGGAAAATTGAAGCTGATACCATAATCATGACTTTGTAATTCACATCAACTGGCACACAGAACAAAATGCATATACAAGCACATTCCGTTTTCCAGAATGAATCTATTGTCCTATGCATCCAACATATTAGAGAGCCAGCACAGTGCATTGATGCTCTGAGCCAACAGTTTTACAGTGCTGACAGGTGAATGGTAAAATTGGCTCCAGACTGTTGGGATGATCACCATCCAATGGATGTAAGAGAATGGAAAGCTGAAAAGAAGAATAGACTAACCTAAACTTCAGAAAAAAGACTCCCTCTAAAGGGAGTGAAACTAGAAACTAAGACATAAGAAAAGCACAGGAAGAAATTTAAACAACAAACTTACAGATATAACAAGAATATGTTAGTTTGATTCTCATCTTGACCTTGGAGTACCAAAGTAAGAAGATAGGAACTCAGACATCACACATCAGTCTAACATCTAGGCATTTGAATTGATGAAAAGTTGGAGACAGCTTTGGAAAAATAGCCAAGTTCTTTGTGGGTGTCTACGACGGTATCACACCATTATGAGAAGCAACAACTAGGAAACACGTCCAACTTTATACTCGACAATGATCCAAGTATGGAGTAGTTCAATTTGATAATAGGAAACACACATTTAAAAGGCTACCTAGTTGATTAGGAAGGGTTTTTCCTATAGTTCCAAGAGCTTTCAATAATCATGTACAAGGTAAAGAAACATAAGAATACCTCCATAGGCGAGAATGTACTGCTGCTAATGTGACTTACAATAAGAGGATGAGCTGGTATATCCCTTCATAATTTGCTTAGCAGGACACTTCACAGATGTCACTTCTTGGGGAAACTTTGATACCCTCCCATAATTACTTTGTTGTGTGCCAATATGTCATATTCTTTCTGCTAAAGCCTGTCCAAGAATATGGATTTTTATTAGGTTCCAAGCATTTGTGATGACACCACTGGACAAAGCATGGAATGCTTGTCCAGCAGCCATGCGTCTTGTTTCCAAAACTCTGGCATTCCCAAACAGCTCTATTATATTTGCTTGAAGATCTGATTTCCCTGAAACCTGCACGAACAGCAATCAACAACATTGGCATTGGTTATTTGTTAATTTTAATCGCTAGCCCTGCTTATCACTCCCCACACCCACTCTCAGCCATTGATTCACTTTCTTATGGAGCACCAAAGCATCATAAGTTAGCTTCCCGAGGTCAACTTCCTTATTGATGATCTTATTGCTGCAAATAGCCATGATATACAGATTTTTCAAATGCGAGAATAGAGATAGGTGTTTCTGTGACAACTGATGACCACATGTTTCAGGGCTGTATTTGTTATAACAAAATAGAACCTAGGATTTTACATTGACTCAATCTTGCTTGAATTGATTTTCTATATTTCCTTCGTCTCTTAATCTTGGGCTGGCTTGGCTCACACATCAAAGATGCATGGGGTTGAACTGCTCTCTGTAGGAAGCATAATCCTGGAGAACAAACAGAAATAGGTTTCTATGCTACAACCCTGCGAGAGTCAGTTATGTCTACGCTTTAGTCGTCGCAGCTGCAATCTAGTATTTCATAATTTAAGCAGCTGTTTGCAATATGGTTCAAACTTTTTACATTTGATCAGTATAGATCTGCTGAAAGTTAAAACTACTGGCATGATAACTACAAACGTGTCTCTTCCCAAAAACAGAACTCTTAAAATAAAAATTGGTTACATGTATGAATTTATGCGTGGGTGATATCAAAACTAATTATATTAGGGGTTATACAAATAAAAACTAAATAAATAGAAGATGCTTATCTTCCTTCCGTTTGCTTTGGATCGCCCTCCAAGCTAATTATCACATGCCAGAATATAAAGCAAGTATCATCGACTAACATGTTTCATGGGAAAAGTAGGAACATGACAAATGAAGGACATTTCAAACCTGTAAGACTGATAGAGGATTCAGTAGTTGCATTTCATGAACCATGTGCGAAAAATGCCCAACATGATAACCTAAAAGTAGTCAAGAAGTGAGGCCTTCAAGCAATAATATGTCATGAATCTTACTTGAAGCATATCGGGTCTAAGAAAGAGAACACTTACCAGTAAAAATGGCACAGCAGGCAGCTGCAGCTTCTGAAATGTTGTGGCCAGCAAAACCAGGGCAGAAAGAACCTCCAATTACAGCCACCGGAGTTAGTAGGTACAACTGTCTCAATTCACCTACAAAACAAGTTCAGAAAAAATATAAGAACATCATCATCTTATCTTGCAAGAAAAAAAGGATATGAGGGAACAAGCCAAAGGAACCTAAACTCTCCAAGATCTGTGTAGCCAAATACATGTTTGTTTGGATACAAATGTATGTAATATAAGGCAAAGTAATATTAAACCTGAACAGAATAGGAAGACATATTACTTGGACACAACCATCCAGGATCTGTGTAGCCAAAAACATGTTGGATTGGCCAGATCTTACACATTTGGGTTTTGAGTAATTCAATTGTAAGTATTGACAAACCTAGAAACATAAGTAATAAAGGCAAAGTAATATTAAACCTCACCATTAGAAAGACATGTTACTTGGACACATAAGTAGATTTAAGTCATCAATATAATCTAATCAAAACAAGAGGATAGGAAGAATGCTATTGATTAACAGGTAGTGTTATCATTGATGACATAACAAAAGGTGTATTTTTGTAGTGAAAGAGAAAACATATGAAAGATATTGCAAACCTAACGTGTCGACCAGGTATATATTTTCTCCTGGTGTTATCCTTTGGTGTTTAGATCTTAAAGCAACATTGTGCCCTTCTTTCTGCAATTCCTGCACTTCTTAAACAACAGAAATATGAGAAAACTGGAAAAACCCATGGCCATCTATTTTTCTAGATATTGAGTTGGACAGACATGCAAGAAATACAAGTTATTGTTGCCAATGAGGGGAGCTGTTTTACTCTGTAATGTTGTACAATAACGACACGGGATCCCCTAAACAAGAACTAACGATATATTGAATCCTTTATGTGCCACAAATTTTTCTCAATATCTTCTCATACAAATAAGAAAGAGTCAAATAATATCAAACTATAGGAGATATAGGAAAAGCTGAGTGTGCATCCTTGGATGAAGACTAGAAAGAGGTCAGCTAAATGGGGTAAACAAATTCCAGCCACGATGGTAGCAAGAAAGATGAGGTCCAACTGAATATTTGTTCCAAACTAAGATTTTGAAGGTAGATTTGCTACTAAAATTTCCCAACAATAGCAAGAGATATGAGGTCCAACTTAATATTTTGTTCCAAGTTGAGACTTTAAAAGCATAGTTGGCTATTAAAAATTTCCAAAGATATGCACAATCTCAATCCTTACCATGACACCTTTAAGTCGTAAGGACTTTGTCAAAATGACAAACAACAGAAGCATTTTAGAGACATAAAATGATTGCATCATAGAATGAGGATCATACTTGAGCCAACTCTTGTCCATGCTGTGGATAACGAGGTACAATTATGGTAAGCAGATCAGGATACATTTGCAGGAGCACTTTATGGACTCCTAGAATAACTGCAAATGGTAGACATGAGTACTAAAATTCAGTCACTATAAAAGACCAGAATCAAAACTTGTCCAGCATCTCCTGTCAGAACTAGAGCTGCCAAACAGCTTACTACTGTAGCCAGTAAAGAGGATAAAAGCCAATGGCTAGTGAACCAGCAGGTAACTAATCCGTAGCTAACAAGTGATTCCTACCGAAGAATATACAACAATATCAAACATGGTGGTGTTGCATTACAAGATCAAGCTGTATACTTAGCAGCAGTTGAAGTGATGATATAACGAGTGGAAAATCTTGATGTAAGGCTCAATGTAACAATGACAAAAAAACAAGAAAAGAGTTAAAGCGTGCACAAGAGGAAGAGTGCAAGGAACTAACCTTCTTCTTCACCCCTATGTATGGAAGAAGCCATCCAAACATGCCTGTTGGCAAGTTGTGTCTTGAGATCATTTATGCTTCCTTGTTCTTCATTACAAATGTCATATCCTACCGCTGTGAAGAAAGAATGGTTGAATTTGATTAAGGATAAACCATCATCACCCAATCACCAGAATGTAGTTAAAAAGGAATTGGAACCAAAGATTAGTAGCAAGTTTATATGAAAATAATAGAAATTTAGAAGCCCGTAATTGTGTCCCTCCTCTAACCAGCAGAAGCACATTCATCAGACACTTTCACAATGAGTCCTCACATTTTCTTCATAAAAACTGCAAAACCATATTCATATGCAAAAGTTTACAATTATTTACCGTATTTCAAGTCACCAGAAAAGTTAATGATGGAAGGAGGGGCCTGCAGGAGCTGGAGGCGAATTGCCTGAACATTACTCTGCAGCAAAACAACATTTACCGGAAACATTGCAGGAAAGGCTATTAAGGAAACAATAAAGACAATACAGGAAGGAGCACACACCAACGGAACGATCAGTGAAAATTTGGATAGCAATAATGAAATGAGGCGGAAAAGCACCGGCGCTGACCACCGGCGGAACGACTTTGCAGAAATTCGAGCGTTTAACAATGCCAGTGCAATCTGCACACCCCGCCAAGAATATAAATAACTATAAACTAACAAAAACGAAAGAGTATGCAGTTATCAAATGAATGAAATAGAAAGAAACGGCACAACTTACGCCTTTTCGTGAAGAAATCATAATCAAATTTGGCCACAGTTCATTCTCCATTATCATAACCGCATTAGGTTTCCAGTAACCGAGAAAAGCATCAACGGCAGCCGGAGTATCGACCGGAGAAAACTGTTACAAAGTGAAGGATTTAGGGAGACGCAACAATCATGATTTTACTTAAAACTTTGAAGGAATTTTAGCTAAAAATACCTGATATAAAACGTTGCTTGGTAGCTGATTCTTAATAACTTCGCTGGGGGTGGAAAAAAAAAAAGTGAATTAAATTATAAGAAACGAGCGAATTTCAAGCTTAGAGGTACTTCAAATGACACAATGGAGAAATGATTAGGCGTTGTAACTCACAAAGCGGACATGGTGGTGGTGGTCATTAAGATGTTTAAGTCGGGCCGACATTGAACGCAGCGTTTAATGACGGGAATGGCGGCCATTCCTTCGCCCAAGGAGACGGCGTGGAACCAGAGGAGCGGGCCGGGCGGGCGGGGAAGGGAAGGCCGGCCCAGTCGCTCGGGCCAGCGGGTGGGGTGCTCCAGGCCGCGGAGTTTGCGCAGCTGTAAGTGAAGGCGCAGCAGCGGAGATAGGGCGTAGCTGAAGGCCTTGTAGATGTTGTAGACTAACCTTCCCTTCGCTGCACCAGTGGCCGCCATGTTTTGTTCCACAAGTCTTTATGTTTGTTTACAAAACGAGTAGACTTAAGTAGTAGTAGTAGTAGTAACTGAGAATCATTTTCGAGGGAGGGCCCAGGGGGTGTTTGTAATGGTTCGTGTTTGTTGTGATTTCATCCTCCATCTTCTTTATCTTTTTTTAATTCCATCCTTCCAATATCATGATTGTGTTAAGGTAACATATCTTCTCCCTTAAATCCCCTTAATTCTTTTAAAATAAAAGGAGTTAAAGGTTTCTTCCTGGAGTCTTCAGTTTGTAGCAACCCTATACTCAAAATGTTTTATTATAATTGTATATTGGTATTTGATGGTATCAATTTTGTCATAATTCGGTTAGGTTAAATTTCGCTCTTTGAATCTGCATCCCGGATTCCCAGAAACAGCCCAGTATGGATAAGTCTTTGACTACGTCCGACTAAGTCCGCGATACTCAGTTGAAACGTGATTTGTCATCCCGACGAATCCACCTTGACAGCTCAACCTCGGCTATGTAAAAGCCCACGTCTCTTCAAGTCTAAGGCAATGTTTGGAACCCGAACCAAACAGAGCCTTAGGTAACAACTCTTGGTTTCCCTCTCTCAACTCTACTTAATGCATTTCGTTTCATACCCTTAGTGACTTAAGCACCAGAGTGCCCTCGGGGTATATACATAGTTCTCCCAAGCCCGCGTGTATTCATTTTGCAAGTGATACATAAATTACGCAGGTTGGCCCGTTATCTCTACTATTTAAAATTCTCACAATTTTATATCCGAAGGGTTAAATACATTTTACCCATCATCTTTTGTTTCAAATAAATCACCCCCTCATAATAAATAGTATTTAACCACCACATTTTCTATATTTTCAAATTTCACCCTTCCATCACATGCAAATAGGTTTCCGGACTTGTAACTCATTAAGACTCTTGTGTTCGAGTCACACCTTTCTCGACTAGTATAAAATAAAGTTTTCATCACTATTTTAACAGAAAGCATGGATGTATAGCATGTGAGTCCATCAAGGCTATTTATGAGTTTTATATATTTTACCCATAATTTTTCCGTCAATAGAAACCCTTATCACCTTTACGTCAAAACCATAAAAACCTCTTTACAAAGAAAATGTATTTTACCATATGATATATATGTAGGCCCAAAAGTGCCTAAGAGGAGAGGGGTGAATTAGGGTTTGAACTTTTTCGGACAGTGGAGATTTGGTTTTTGAGAAACCAAATCCAGGTAACTCTTAATGAGTGTTTTGAAGCACAAAAGTAAGTAAGGAGAGAAGAACAGAGTGAAGACAAGAGATTTATAGTGGTTCCCCCTCACCAAGTACTCCACTACCTAAAAGTTCCTTCCTTTAGAATTTCAAACACTCACTATATTTAGGTTTTTGCTGGTTCAACCTTAACCTTTACAAACACAAGCTTTTCTAGGCTAAACTTAAACCTTTACAAGCTTTTCACAGGCTAAGCTCTAACCTATCCTCAAATCTAATCCTAAACTTGAGTAGCCAGCAAATCTAAACCAAGACTTGCTTACAAACTACCCTTTGAATATGTTTTGCAATGTAAGCAGAAAAACCAAATCTTGATACCAAAATTGTAAGCACAAGTATGCACTCAGATTTTACATAATAGTTGGGATAAGTTTCTAGAGGTGTAATGAACCCTCTTTATAGAATCTAAGTTGGGGGGAAAGTACCTGCAACGGCTCTTTGAACTCCTAGTTGAGTTCAGTTCATTATTGCTCCATCATGGGACCATTGAGCCATGCCAACTCCTTGGCTGCAAAGTGTTACCATAAATGGAAAGTTTGGACCACCTTCTTGAGTTGATTAGGAGTTGGGTGATAAAGTCATCTTCACTTCCATAAAGTCTTCCCTCTTACTTGTTCACCGATTCAAGCCGTTGGAAGTGAGATTTAAATGCTTGGAGGACCACACGCAACTTTCTGGAAAAGTTGAAAGTGACAACTCACAGATATGGTTGCACAAAAACCATCTAGCGTGTTTTTGAGATATGGTTGATCAGAAACCATATTTCCTCCTGCAAGCTAAAATCAACACAAGGCAAAACTCAAAGCATACTTGTAATTTGTTAATCATCAAAATCAAGTATTCACCATGACTAAACATGGTTAAATCATATTTTATCATTAAGAGGTGATTAGCTAAAGTATAGGCCAACAATCTCCTCCTTTTTTGTGATGACAAATTAGCGTTGATTTCTTTTGCAACAAGGGTTAAAAGAATATTTCCATATAGTCTTAAAACTCTCCCATTTTCTCCTCCTCCTTTCAAAAATATTTTTGCAATTCAACAAGGATAGATAAATTTTGGGAAATAACAAACTTGGCCCATTTTGTCCTAAAGCATTCGTTGTGAATTTTATCTTGGCTTTCCTAGCCAAAAACCTCCCTCTGTGGTTTTCATTTTCTGCATAAGAGATTATTCGAATGTACAACACGAAGTAGCGCAACATTCATATTTTATAATTTTTGTTTTTAAAGAAAACCAAATTGCAGTCGTAAGTGTGGTTTTAAGTAAAACCAGATTTCCCATTTCCACACTTCATGCATAAAACTTAGTCAAACTGACCATACATCTCAATAAACCCTGCATAATCAATTAAAGTTATGGTTTCTAAAATTATAGTTTTAACAAAAACCATATCTATGCAGATTAATTATGGTCAATTATGGTTTTAATAGAAACCATATCTACACTTTTCCCTACATATAATCAACACAACAATTTCTCCCCCTTTTAGTATCAGCATAAAGGGAACAAAGATCATAGGACTAGATCTAAGATCGTGCAGATTAAACATTCAAAAGAGTAGAATAATCATCCAAAAGGAAAACATAATATCCAAAAGATAGAAAATATTCGAGCATATAACAAACCAAAAGTAAGAACCAGTAATAGAACCAAAGTGAATGCAATGCATGAGTCCTAAAGCATCAGATCTAGAAAGGTTTCACTCATCATCAGACAGAACAGGAGAGGGCAATCTAAAGAGAACCAGCTCAAACTGCTCCATCATATCAACTTTCATTTTTTTTTTTTTATGCTAGAAGAGTTTCCCAGTCGACTATCGGACTAATCTCTCCCCGTGGCTCGATGCGTCACCCTTGTGAGGTGGGACCACTACCAATAGCATAATTTTCATACACCCGCTTCCACCAGGACTCAAAACCTAGACCTTGGGGTTTAAGGGGAATGCAACACGCTTTACCACTGCAACCAATGCTAATTGGTCATATCAACTTTCATTTCTCTTACCTCTTCGCGTAAAGCTCCAACATCAGTTTCAAGAAAACTCACCTGGATTGCAAGATCTTCTAATTGAGTTTCCTTGTTGTTTGCTCCAGCCCTGACCACTTCTTATTTTCCACTCGAGGCAAGCTTGATACTCATCTTGGACATAGTTTTGCGGTCGATTTGGCCAAGCTCCATGAAAATAGCAGATTTGGTTGATTTTACACCAAATCATTTTGCTATGAGAGTGATTAGCAAGCCATGGCTTCCTGCTTTGTAGAGAGCATTATGGTGCAACATCTGGTATGCAAGGCAAATAGGACTCTTCTTCATCATGCAAGCTATCATCCATAAGTCAGCATTAGAGATATCAGCCAAGTGCCAAGGACGTGGCAGAATCACTCTTGTGAGCATATACATCATCACTCGAGCAAGAGGATTTGTGTGCTGATAAGTTCCTTTCTTGGCTGGCCCATATACCAACTTTACTTGCTGGCTGTAGGTTGGAGCACCATCAACATTAATCTTTGTCCCAAAAGTTGTGTTGTAGTATTTGATGGTCCCTCTTTTTAGTTTCAGTACATCCTGAATGATGTCAGTTGTGACCTTCATCTTCTTGCCTCGGACAGTGGTTTCTACATACTCAACCACTCCTTTTCTGTCCTTTTTCACTCGCAGATTCTCATAGAACTTTGTCACAATCATCTGATCTGCTTGATTCTTCAACGTGACCAAGTAGTCTAACCTATAATGCTTGAGAATTAGAGTGACACTAAGAGCATCAAAGCCCCCCAAAGTAACATTATATGTCCTCACAAGAGTTTCATACTTGCTGGTCCCATCTTCTTTCTTCTTGAGTTTTTCATTGGACATGGCTCGGACACTAGTTTAAACCTTCTTCTTGGGTGGATCAAGAACTTCTTCTTTCTCTTCATCTTCTGGTTCCTCTACCTCGGCTTCCTCTACTTCTTCTTGTTCCTCTTCATATTCCTCTTCTTCTTCCTGTTCTTCTTCCTCCTTCTCCTCTTCCTCATTGTCATCCTCTTCATCCTCTTCTTTCTCAGACTCATTTCCTTCATCATTTTCTTCATTGTCCTCTTCCATATCAGAATAGTAGCTTGAATTTATTGACAAAAAATTAGGATTAATCACCTCTTAATACTAAACTGAGATTAACCATGTTGATTATCTAGTTTTGATGACTAACAAATTACATGTGTGTTGTTAGCTTTGCTTGTGTTGATTTTCGCTTACAGGAAAAATTATGGTTTCTGCGGATACCATATCTTGGACACACGACATATGGTTTCTATCGATACCATATCTGCGAAGCTGTCACTATCAACTTTTTTAGCAAGTTGCGTGTGATCCTGCAAGCATTTAAATCCCACTTCCAGCCGTTTGAATTGATGAACAAGTAAGAGAGAAGACTTCATGGAAGTGCAGAAGATGTTCCCACCTAACTCCTACTCAACTCCAGAAGGTGGTCCAAACTTTTCAGATTTGGTATTTCTTTGCAACCAAGGAGTTGACATGCATAACGGCACCAAATTGAAGATTTAATGAACTAAAGTCAACTGGAATACAAGGAGCCGTTGCAGGAGCTTATCCCTCACACTCAGTGCAACGCCCCGAATTTTCATAATTGGATTTTCAGAATTTTCGAAATTTTTATTCCAATTTTACGCTTGAGGTAATTTTCAAGTTTTAGTCGAGGAAATAAATTATCATGCCTTGGAAATGTCAATTTTGAGTTGGTATTGTTCATGGTTCGGGTCCCATTGAAAACGGATTTGAGATCGAGGAGAAACGCGATGTTTAACGCGGTTTCTATTGAAACTACGTCGTTTTGGAAATGAAAAAAAAAGGGAAACGTTGACTAAGGCGGGTTGACCGCGCCTCAGTCCAAAACGACGTCGTTTTGAACTGGGGCCGGCTCATCCCTAAAAATCCTTCCCCTCTTCTCTTTTCTCCTCCTTTTTCTTATTTCTCTTTTTCTCTTCTTCTCCAAACCCGACGCCGCCTCCCTCCATTACCCTTCTCTCTCTTTCTCTTCCTCTCTCTCCCTCTCATCTCCTCTCCTCCACTCCTCCTCTCTTTTCTTTTCTTCTTTTCTCCCAAGCCGACGGTACTTCTTCCTTTTGTTTCTTTGCCTCTCCATGCAGCTCCTCGCCGTTCGGTCTCTCGTCGGGTTCCGCCGCTGCACGTCCCTCAAGCCGTCGCCGCCGCTCTACTTTGTCGAGGTTTGGGCTTCGTGGGAAGCCGAGGAGGCCACGAGGCGGACGAGGGCTGGAAGCGACGCGACCCAACCGCCGCCGCCGTCGTCCTCAGTCGAAGGGGGTTGCTGCCGGGGTGTTCCTGTGGGGGTGCGTGACGGCGTGCGTGTGTGCCGGCAGTGAGGTGTTCGTGTGTGATTGTGTTCCTCCGAGCAGAGGTGGTTCAAGGCTCGGGGTTGGTTCTTGGGCAGTGGATTCCGGTAAGTATTCCGGTGACTACCCTTTGTCATTAACTCGTTTTGGTTTCTTGGTTGTGTTGTGTTGTTGAATTAGATGTTTGGGGGTTTGTGACAGATTCGTGCTGGTGGTTTTGGGTGTTTTTCCGGCGAGGCTCGGGAATATTCCGGCAAAGGCTCGGGTCTTGATTTTCGGCATTTTAACGGTATACTGGATGTACAATTTGTATTCATTCATGGCATGTACTAATAATTCGGAATTGGGTTATGTACTTAATTGTGTTTAGTGGAAACCGAGAGTGTGAGTAGTATGAGGCCGGTAATTACCGACACGGGTAGAACCTTAGGCCGGGAATCTTTGGCTCGGATTGACCTTGGACTTAAGTAACGGGCTTTGAGCCCAATCCTATAATTGGTTAACTAAGGACTTAAGGAAGTGGGCTTTAGGCCCGGAAATTGAAATTGGGCTTAGATTGGACTTTAGGCCGGAAATTCGTAAAGGTCATAATGAGTGGGCCATAGGCCCGGGAACTACTTATTGTACTTAGTTCGGAGTAAGCCGGTGAACCTTAAGTCCCGATACTCGGAGTTTTGGTGAGAGAACATTAAGTCGGGTTTAGACCCGGGAATTTCATAATTGGCTAACTAGGGACGGGTTTAACTCAGTTGAGCATTATAGTTACATGCATTCACGTTTTTATTGGTATTGTTTGTAATTTGTTGTGTGTGCCGGTATTCAGGCACGGGTAATACCTCGGGAGCTGGAGGATCTATTTTGGGAAAAGCTCCACAGGACAATCGTCGTTGAGGTGACTTTATACGTCTTTTTATGTTTGTATGCATGAGCTCGTTGGATTGGTTTGTTTGAGTTGCATACTTGTTTGCTAACATGCTGTAATCTGTATTGTGTGCCTAAGTGTACCATTTGCTTATGAGCTGGATATTTGGATTGTTATGGTTTACAACATGTGATGTGATTCTGGGTGTCTTGTGTGATGTATTGTGGGTCGGAGACCCAGTTATCTGATTGAGTTGTTTTATCACACAACCTTGTTAAATCACAATCGCTTGGCACACATGAACTCATAATTGGTGAATAAGAATAATGTACAGTAGAAGTTCGGCTACTGTGTGCTGACGATCGGTTGGTTCGAGCGGGAAGTGATACCCCTCGGGTTTGCTTGCGGAATAGCAAGTGTTATGCGGATTTGCATATGGGTCTGTAATGACCGGTTCTACCTCCCTCCTTCTATCTCCCCCTTTCTACCTCCCTCTTTCTCTCTGTCTCTCTCTCTCTCTATGGATATGTTTGGGCTTCGTGCCTGGTTTTATTTGGGCTTATGCCTGGTTGTCTCATGAGACGGGACCGAGCTCGACGCACACAGTAGGGGGCCCTGAATAATAAATCATAATAAGAAAACTTAACACACAACAGATGGAGAATAATGAATTGTTTGCTTGATTGGCTTGGCATGTTAGTACTGGTTGTTGTATGTTGCTTACTAGTCTTGTTGCTCTTCTTTCCTTAAGGACTTGATCTGCACACCTTCATAATTAGATTTATATTGCTCACTGAGTAGGCGACTCACATAATCGCCAACGTTGTTTTTCAGACTTTAGATAG
>JAKUCV010007846.1:129193-149265 GCA_028386065.3 Turnera subulata | reverse complement strand
CACGGATGCAGGTGATAAAAGACGCAAGAAAATATAGTAAAACCATGAAAACAAAAGACAAGGTAGCCAGAGCGAAAGAAATCATAAGAAGGAAAGAGGTTGAAAAACTCTGGCATGGGTCCGAAAAACGCGTAAAGCAATAAATGCAAGCAACGGTAAATTTTCAAAAAGCAAAATATTTAAAATCAAAAACGGTAATCACGCTCCCCAAAAGTGTATAAAAGAAGGAGCGGTGAGGTGTAAATCACCAAAAGCAATCAAAAGCAAACAAAACGCTCAAGCAAACAAAACTACAAACTTCCGAAAAGCAAAACACTACACGTCAAACAACATGTCTGCTCCCTCGTCGGTGTTCTTTGTTGAAGGTGCCAATCTTGGCAGAAGGAACCGTTTGGCGTACAGCATGGTCAACGAACGTGCCGAAGAACTGCCGAACGAGCTCGGCAGAATGCCACGTCTTGTCTTCGTCGACGAGCTCTACTCGTCACGGTTCTTCGTCACTCCAATGGAAGAGGTGTTCTTCCTAGAGGACCATGGGACATTGAGGACTTCCTACTACGGCTCAGCAAATTCCGTGATGTTCTTCATCTCGGATAGGCTGCAGGAGTTCAACCTGGAGTCCACTTGCCAAACTGTAGAGCAAGGCGCTTACTACCAGCTCGCAATGACAGCCCAGAGCATACCCAGAATGACTCGGCTACCTCCAACCTGGCCAAAGGTACGTCTGCTGGTGTGGAACTGCAGAGGAGTTGCAAGGCGTGCTCAGGAGTTCTCGCGAACCCTGAGGGACTTGAAGAACCAGTACAAGCCCAACTTGGTTCTTCTGACGGAGACGCAGTGGCAACCACGGAACGATCACGGTCTGATTCCACTCCGGTTCCCTCAAGCAAACCGGTTCGAGATTCCTGGCCAGCGCGACAAAGGCGGCATGTGGCTTTCTTGGAGCGACAGAGTCACGGTCAACGTCAACAGTGACGCGAACAGCTTCCGTGTCAACGTCGTTGCAAACCGTTAAATGTATTTTTATTTTTATAAATTATCAAAAATCCATGTAATATTTCCCTTTTATTTTATAAAATATCATATATCAATGTACTATCTCTGTTTGTAATGAAATATCAGTATTATTAATAATATTTGTATTTTCGCATATTATGGCATCATTACCTCTTATGTGTATGTTCTGCGACAGCTGGCGTCCCTTGACTGGATCCATAATGCACTAACTATAATGATGTAAAATAACTGGAGCGAACTATGCAAACAAGACAACAAACACACAAAGACTGCCCAACAAGACCTAACGCCCGCTCCGCTACCAAAATGAAACGCCCCGACCCGTATTTACCGTACACAGTAAACACGTGCCGGAACTGTGACAACCCGACTAGACAAACCCCAGCATACAGTGCATAAAACAATAACTCGGGCCCAACGGCCCAAAAGGATAAACATCAACAATAATAAATCCGGCCCAATGGCCCAATAATAACAAAAGTATGCACAGCGGAAGACTTTAAACAACTCACTAACACTGTATGCGACATAATGCAAACTATGGATCCGAGCCCTGTCCAAGGGATAACGCTGCAGCCTGTCTGGAATGCACCAAGCCTGTACAACAAACAACTCATCCTACGGGATGAAAGCCCGCAGGTGAGGGGTGAGTCCGAAGTGCTCACGACAATGGAAAGACGATCAATATGGACACTAAAATTACTCAAGGCCAAAAACAATCAAAAACCGACCAAAAGACTCAACAAAATCCAATTATCCAATTTTATCTTTTCCGGGCCCCGTCACGGATAAGCTAGGGTCGTACCAGGTTATCAACCTGTTCCTGGTGCCAGATCAAAAAGAACCCAGGGATAGACATCCCAAAAAAATAACAAACCGGGATAGACATCCCAAGCATAGACATGCTTATCACACGAACCCAGATCATGGCCACCACAAAACAGTCTCTAACCATCCGGTCGTACCTCTACTTACCACGTGACAATTATATAATCGTTATCAAAAACCAAACTCACAGGGATCGACATCCCTAACCAAAATACCGAGGATCGACATCCTCATCACAATTCATTAATTATTCCATTATATTTAATCCAAAAGAAAACACAGAAAATCAACACGGGATAAACATCCCAAAAATACCAAACAGGACATCGGGATAGACATCCCGAACCAAAACACAGCAAATACAACATCCAACCATGCAATAATCATCAAAACATAAAAACCGAGTAATAAGGCACATATTGAAGGAAATCCATCCTCACCTTGGCCGATTACTCAACTCCGGAAACTATGACCGGTACGACGCCGGCTCCTCGGGAAACTGCCCGATATCCGAACCTATACAACAAAACCATATATACACATAAATGCACATAATCGGTATACTATGATGCCAACATTACGATATATACCCATCCCGGTTCTTATCCGTTACTATTTCCATTTACCGAAAATATTTATCCGAACGTATATCCGAATACTACTTCGGTACCATACTTTAATTAAAACTCTTTCCAAAATATTTTCATAAAATAATTATAATTTCCCAAAATAATAATCATCATAATTTTCCAGAAAAATAATAACCTATTTATAATTTTCAGAAATTATTTATAAAGTATTTATCTTTTCCTATATACATATACAATTTAATTTTCCAACACAAAACATAATTAATTTTTAATTTACAAAATACATATAACCAAAATTATAATTTTCCAGAGAAAAATTAATACATAAATTAAATTTTTAGAAATTATTTTCATGTTGTAAACATAATATTAATTTTCAGACAATAATATAATTATCTTTAATTCCAAGAATCAAAGTATATATACATGTATATATTTTCCAAAATACCAGCATCCATACTAACAGATTTTCTCAAAATATATATCTTCCCAGAGTTATATTCCAGCAGAAATAAATATATTACATATATATATCTTTTTCCAAATAACCATTTCTAAAAATAATAAAACATAGTTATTTTATTTGCAAAGAATAAAAGTATGCACATATATTACCATAATCTAAGCTTACTATGTTTTTCAGAACATGTATATATTTTTCAGAAATTAATTAACAAGAATTAATTATATAAACATATTTATATATATATATATATACATATTATTAAATAAATAAGAAAAATAAAAATAAAAAAAAGGCAGATCCGGATTGCAACCCATGGAGGGCGCGACCCGGCCGCAAAATGGGCAAGACCCGACCTTACCGGCGGGTTAAGCAGCAAGGACGGCGGCGGAAGGCGCGGCAGCGTGAGGGAAGCCCAGCGCGAGGTCGGTGAAGCTGGGGCGACTCCACGGGCGGTGCAACCTCGGCGCGAGGCGGCGCGATGGCGGAGCAGAGCGGTTGCAGCGGCGCGGAAAGCTAGATCCACGGGTTTCGCCGCGGGTCAAGCGCGCGTGACGGCGGTGGAAGCGGCGGCTCAGCTCGGCGACGACGGGGGTGAGGTCGCCTCGGCCCTGCGAGTACGGTGGTGGTGTCGGTGCGGCGAGACGACGCCGGGAACAGCTACGGGTGAACAGTGCAGAGGCGGGTGACGCACTGTTCATCCCCTTCTTCCTTTTTTTCCCGAATTTCTTTCTTTTTTTTTTCTTTTCTCTATTTTTCTGATTTTCCTTTTTTCTGTTTCTTTTTTTTTTCTATTTTTCTTCCTTCTCTCTTTTTTTTATTTCTCCCTCTCTGTTTTATTTTTCTTAATTTTCTTTTTTTCTTTTTCTTTCTTTTTTTTTCTTTCTTTCTTTTCTTTTTCTTTCTCTTTTTTTCCTTTTCCTCTCCTTTTTCTCTTTTCTCTCTCTTTTTCTTTTCTCTCTTTTTTTTTTTTTTTCTTCTTCTTCTCCTCTTCCACCGGCTCCTCTTCTCCTTATAAAATGAAAATGTTACTATTTAACATGTGAATCAAATAATGCAAATCCGTCTCCATTACGGGCGAATCCGATCCGGACCAGAAAATAACCGATACCTCCTTAGTTATTTTCCGGTGTGATTTTCCGGGAAATTCCGAAACCCGAAAAATACCAACTTAGGTTCGAAAAATCCGCGGGAAAATCACGAGCGCGGGAAAACACTCGGTTTCGAAAAACGACTCCCGATTTACCTTGAATTAATTACCCAAGATTAATTCAACAGTAAATCACGGTAAATAGACTTTTACAGTCCGGTAAAAATCCAAAATTTTTACCCGGGCTGTTACATTGTGACTACAAAAAGCAAGAGGGCAAGACAAATGCTCCAACAACCAAATTATGAAGATAATGCTACCTACACTGCCCAGTTAGAGTAATGATGTATCAAAAGTGATCAGACAAGGCACACATCACCAGAAGTTGATAAGAGGATTATTGGCATGCAATGACATCAAGTGAGGCCAAAATAAGGGGGAGTAGAATATGCACTGCACTCTTTTTCCTTCACCAAGTTTTTATCCCACAGGGTTTTTCTTGGTAAGGTTTTTAATAAAGCAGTTCTCCCTTAGCGTATTCTACCCAATGTACAATGACATCCAAGGGGAAGTGTTATAAAATAAATATGTGGATGTCATTAACCCTTACTTAACCTGGTTTTGTATATATATACTACATGATTATGAATAAAATTGTGAGAGCAAAAACCGAGCTCTTCCTCCTTCCTCTCAGAATTTTCTTCTCTTCACCCTCTCCATTTTCTTCATCAAAGTTTCTCCATTAAACCATTAAACCTGTTATTTTTAACATTTTAGATTTAATAGATCACTTTAACTTAATTGATCATGTTCATCCGAACCCAAATTTCTTATAAAATTTTGTTTCATACATACTGATTTGAAGAATGTTAACCACATATTCTCCAACACATTCTTATGGATTGGGCTCCTCTCCAGTAATGAATAACAGCATAGATCCTGTTGAGTTAATCTACTCCCTCCAAAAGATCCAACGGCGCCTAATTGAAAAAAAATATAAACACAAAAAACGAAAATTAATTCATAATGTTGCCGCTCTTTTTCTTGTGTTGTTATTACTCGCGTTTTCTTGTACAGACTTCTACTAGAATTTTAAAGATATATACTTACAGATCTTCTTGACACAAAAGATGTTTAGATTTCTCTCCTCCAACTAGATAAATATTTTTTTGGACCATTGGGTTGGCTTTGAAAGATTTAGACAAGGCTCAATGCTACAAAAGCTGTAAACCTTAAATAATCTGGTCATCTCTTTTGGGAGTCTGGTGGAAGATGTAGTGATTTGTTACATTTTCACTTGCATTTTAGAGTTCTAGCAGATGGAGTTTCATCAAACATAAAAATACAATTTATAACGATGAACTTCCATTCTAGCTCACTGAGAAAATTTCTCTCTAAATAATTGAATAAAAAAAAGATAGTGCGAGTAATATTGGTGTAATAAAAGAAATAAGATAAATAAAGACTAGCGACAAGAATGTGGATTAATTTGTTACCTTTTTGCATATATTTTTGTTTATAAATAGGTGACGTTGGATATGTTGGAGGGAGTAGATTGACTCAACAGGATGCATGCTGTTATTTATTACGGGAAAAGAGCCCAATCCCATACTTATATGTAAAGTCACATGATCCACCTCATTATTTTGAAAATAGTTTTTTTTTTGTCGAGATTATTTTTATTATAGTACCTCTTACACTATTTGAATTTGCATAAAACACTGTTTTAATTTTTTTTTTTGTAAGTTCTTATATAATTTTACTTTTTAGGATCAGCTTGACTTTTTTTTTTCTTAATAAGTTAAAGAATCCAGATCTAAAAGGTAAATTTTTTTTTATTTTTTCATTTCTAAAAATAATAAATCACCTTTCATTTTGTTTTGCAAATATAGGTAGGTCAGCCCGAGTCTACATATCCAAATTTATCCTGGATAAACTTGCAATGAAAGTGTTTACTTTCTAAGATCTAGATTATTTTTTCTTAAAAATTAAATAATAACAGCACAAAAATCATTGTTAAGAAATCAGGAGGATAATTATCCAATTCAAATAAAGAAAAAAGTTAAAAACAGAGAGATTGACTTAAATTGTAAAATAAAATCATGAGAGGGTGAGTCACAGGGTTTCCTAGTAAAACGAGTGTATTGCTCGCATTTCTGTATTGATTTATAATTTCTATCTGAATTGGGAGAATCACTGTGCATACAATTTCTTAACAAGGAAGTTAGTTTCAAAATCTACCAATAATGACAACATAACATAACATATACTAATCTCATCACATCTCTCTAGTCTCTAGATACCTGTTCTGCTGTGGTAGTGTGGGTGGGATCCCAAGCGGGCGCTTACTGATATCATCACTACTGGTCTAGTCGCGATTTGGCGTAATAATTGTTCAACCAAACTCAACAAATACACCATCATCGTCAAAAGAATTCAACTCCACAACACTACTACTTCCAGTCAAGAATCCAAAGATCAAGAAAGAAACATGGAATTCCCCTATGGCCACCACTCCCACACCCACCACCACCACCACCACCAAAGGAATGATGATGATGATGATGGTGCTCCACCACCACCACCACCGTCGCAGCACTTCCACCAGCCTCCACCACCATATGGCAGAGAGAATGAATTCTCAGCCCCTCCGCCACCATTCTACCAAGACAATGAATTCTCAGCTCCACCATCAAGACCCTTTTATCAAGAAACAGAGTATGCACCACCCCCACCATCAAGACCTTATTATCAGGAAACAGAGTACGCTCCACCACCACCAACCCAGGTGACTCATGTTCATCACTCTTCCCATAACCAGGACCCTGATCCTTCTCTGAATTATCCACCACCAACAACACAGGTGACCCATGTCTCTCATGAATCACAAACTGAGACCCACCATTCTTATAGGCCTCATTTGCCCGCTTTCATTCACCAACACACCCACCAGTCTGGAGTTGATGCAGGGGTTGGCCTCTCTGAGAAGCCTACTTTCAAGGTGTATTCCAAGGCTGACCCCAATTTCCACGTCACTATTAGAGATGGGAGAGTGGTCCTTGCACCCGCTGATCCATCTGATCGGTTCCAGGTATGCTCTTTCTCTCTCTCTCTCTATATGTTTTCGTCTTTTGACTTTCACACTTCCCATTTCATGGTTCTGATTAGTTTTGTTTGATCTGATCTCTCTGTTTGGCTCTTCTTTTTGGTTTAGGAATGGTTCAAGGATGAAAAGTATAGCACAAGAGTGAAGGACGAGGAAGGATGTCCTGCCTTTTCTTTGGTCAACAAAGCCACTGGTCAGGCTATCAAGCATTCCATTGGCGACACTCACCCTGTAAGAATTCTTTTTTTTGCCATTGATATTTTTGCTGTGAATTTTCATTGCCTTTGTTTCTCCTTGTTTTGCAAGTGAAATTGTTAATCTTCACAATTAACCGGTAACACTCCGTGCCATCTATAAAATGGAAATTAATGGAAGTGAAATTGTTACTCTTCACATTCAAGAGGTAATACTGAGTGCCATCTACTAAAGAAACTTTAAAAGCCCCATCATCCCATACCCTGAATACCCAGGTCGAAACTAATCACAATGTGGTACAGAAACCTTCTAACTTCCATACTGCAAATACAGGATTTGATTTCTCAATGAGTTTATAGGATAGTGCATCAGATGAGTTTGATATCACTCTTGTTTATCCAATTATGGTTTTTTTTTTTTGCCCCTTTATGTACCGACATTGTTGAAGGTGATGCTCACACCCAAGATCCCACCCCTCTTGCTTTGCAAGAGTACCAATGCGCGCCACAAGCCGATTGGTACTCTTGCAATGCATTTACTACCAGAATATGAGGAGCTAAAGTGGAAAAAAAAGTTGCAATCAGACTTTGCCGGATGTAACCACTGCCTGTTGCTGCAGGAAAGCAGATAGACTATGCTTTCTTCATTTCAATTCTGTGGATCATTTGAAAACCTCTATAACAATCCATCTTTAATGTTCCTTTTTAACTCACCTCCAACTTCCGCAAAAATTTCATCCATAGAGAAAACTAAGTGTTCATCTGTTTATAATAATTCAGACCTCCAACATCCTTCTTTTTTGTTAACTAACTTTTGCTATCCCCTGCATACTCATCTGCTGTCCATTCAAGACTGTGCAGTGTGACAGAAAAGCAACCTTAGACCATGTAACAATGTATTTGGTGCTTCTTCCCTCATTTCTGTACCCAAATGTCATATAAGGTCCTAATAGGCTTCCTCCTATTGCCTATTGCTTAGTTAGTTCCTTGTGTGCGAGCAGTTACGTTTATAGGCAGGACAGGTTCAGATGTGGTGGTCACCATGTAGAAATGTTTCGTCTCATGGCATTTTAAGAGTCTGAAATCGGGTTTGAGTTGGAATTCAAAAATTTTCCTTTTTTCGATGAAGAATTTATCATTCTCTTGCGACTAAAATAAGTTTTAGTATAGCGTACGTTTTCATTTGAGTAAAGATGTAATAAAATTCAATAGGTGCCATGCTTTTTCTAGCAATAGAGAATATACTCTTTGATAGCTTAATTCACAGATAGATTTTCTATCAAATGACAGACCTTAAATGTTCTGACTGGTTAAAATTTCTGTCCAAAAATGTTCTGCAGGTGGAGCTTGGTCCATATAATCCAGATGTTCTTGAAACATCTGTCTTGTGGACTGAGAGCAAGGACTTGGGTGATGGTTACAGAGCTATTAGGATGGTTAATAATGTTCATCTGAATGTGGATGCTTTTCATGGTGACAAGAAATCTGGTGGTGTCCGTAATGGGACAACGATTGTGCTCTGGAAGTGGAATAAAGGAGACAACCAAAGATGGAAAATCATCCGGAACTGTAAGTTTCTCAGCATACAAATTGCTAGGAGCCTGAGAAGTTCTTGCTATATTTATTTGGTTTACCTATTCTTTGGATAAACAATATTATCTAATGTAAAATTAGCTGCAGCAGACTGTTGATGCGGAATGTTCTTCCCTGTATCATATGATTTAAGCCAATCCTTGACACCCTACTGACTTTCTATTCTTTGCTGGTGATAAATGCAGGAACGTATCTGGTGGTCTTGCGTTTCACCATACTACTTGAGAGGATTGCTATTTGATCTTTCCTTCCTTGCATTATGAAATATTTCGTGGCAGAACTTGTGTTTGTATTTGATTTTCGTGTGTGGTTTAATGTTGTTAGTGAGCATGAGAATCTTTGTTGCCTCAGCCAATACTCTCTACTCATGTTGCTTGTACCAAACATTTTTCCTGTTGTGTGTGGGTGTTTAGGCTCTTCCAAACTCACGCTACCAGTATTTGTGAGCAAATCTATGCCTAATAATCATGCTATGTGTTTTGATATGCTATTCTTGTTTACCATCCAGCATGCAACATTTTCACTGTCGCAGCACAACATGGATAAATGTCAAACTGTGCAGAAGAAATGCTTCTTAAACCCTCAATCCATTCCTCTAGCTAGCTGCTCAAACTAAAAGTAGCTTGGCGGACTTTTTTTCTTGGACCAATTCTTCCAGGATGAAAACAGAACATTTGACGATTTTAAATGTATACTTCATGTGGGGTTTAACTACAAGCCAGAATGCCGTATATGTTAACTTATCTATACATTGCATCTACATTTATACGATTATATTAAAGCTGAAATCGAGAGAATAAATAAGTTTGCATTTGATAATCAACACTCACCAAAAAGTGTAAGAAGATATTTAGGTCTACAGTATACCTAAAGCGAAATTACTTTTCGATGCATAACAAGGCTTCTTTGTGCATACTGTATCGAGCCCAATTAAGTGAAGATGGACAGGCCGAATGTAAAAGATTTCTTTGTGCATCTGCAAGTAATGCTTGGTAAGAGACATGAGCCCAGCAATAAGCCCATTGCAATTCCAATTCTGTTCCGACAAAATTCAGCTCAGCCCCTTTAAGTCAAAGGTTACAAAATTGAGAAATTATGAGGGAATGCACAAAGCAAGAATAAGGGTGCATTTGGAACGCGGCACTGCAGGAGTGGACTAAGGCCCAATGGGTAGATGTTTGGTTCGATGGACACACTTCACGAGGGACGCGCGTCCTCGCGGTTTGGAATGAAAACGATTTTTCTTGTCCTCTCGAAACGTTGGGGACTGTCCCATGAACAGCACTATTTTCACGCCAAAAACACCCTCCCTCATTTTCATTATTTCCCAAAAAACCCAACCAAATAAAAGTAAAAATTATAATCCTCTCTTCCATAATTCGTCTCTCTTGTCTCTCTCTCTCTCTCTGCTCTCCCCTGATAACCACCACCGCAGCAGTCGTCCATGGATCTGCTGCACATCCAAGCACCCCTCTCCTTTCACACTCCTCCCTCTTTCTCACTTCCTCTCCTTCCTCTCCACTGTTCGTCGCCGTTCACCGGCAGATAGCGCCTCTCCTCTCTCCCACTTTTCTTTTTTGGTATTCTCCCCTAATGAGTGTCAAATGCCTATGTTGTTTAAAACCTAAATTTCGCTATATTGTATACTTAAATAATTTACTGCATCAAAGGCAATATTGACATTACAGTATTTAGTCTCGTATACAGCTAACCAAACATAATTTAGTATAACAGTCTCATTTAGTGTCCACCATACCAAACGTTAGATTGGACAGTATAATTGTTCAGTCCAGTCCCGTCCAGTGAACCGAACGCACCCTAAGGGTCCACGAATCATAATAGAAATTAGGTTGTCGTATAATTTGTCTTAATGGTACATTTTGGAGTTTTTTTTTTTCAACCTCTTTATATGCTTGAGTTTTATTTGTTATCCCACTCATATGCCCGAGTAGCCCGAGGGCTCTTGTGGCCATATCCCCGAGGCCATCTGTCACGAGAGCTATGTAAGCAAGTCAAATAAAAAACTCTAAATATATAAAAACTTATGGATAAATGTCTTGTTTTGCCTGTGTTGCCCCTTATTTTTTAAATTCATCCCTATATTGTAATCTGGTTGGATTTCATCCCTCTGTTTACCACCTTTTTCATATTTTGGTCTTTTTAACCGGAATCCGACGAGATTTGATGACGTGGCAACTTTTTTAGTTCCGCATCAGTAACGTGGAGCCCATTTTCAGGCCAAACTATATAATACAAACTCGCCCGCCTGCCATGTTCATTCAACAGGTTGTTAAGTGGGCCCTATTTTTGTTGATGTGGCACTGAAAAAATTATCATGCCATCAAATCTCGGCGGATTCCGATTAAAAAGACAAACATAAAAAACAGGGTGAGCAAACGAATGAAATCTAACCAAATTGCAACATAGGGATAAATTTCAAAATTAAGGGGCAACACAAGAATGAAACAAGACGTTAATCAAAAAACTTATTTACCCTTCTTTCTCACTACATGATTGAGTAAGTAATCTTATGCTAATCCAAATAGGTTCTTGTTTGGTTGGGATGACATGATTGTCTACATAACAATATTTTTTTTCTTTTCTTTTCTGTTATGTTTATAGTAATAGCATGAGAGAGAGGTTATAATCCAATGTATCATAATATGCTTTGATTGGTTTATCAATGGTTGAACCTCTAATTATTATTATTTAGAGCATGAATATCCATTTGTCCACTAGCTTTTTATACAAATTTTGTACTTATTTTTCCTACAAAATTAGCTTAACTAGTTTTTTATTGGTCAAAGTGCAGTTATTGTTTTTTGTGCCCTTTTTTAGTATCTTGAACTTGATAGTTACAATTGAATTTGCTTGCATATTTTTTTTTTATTCATGCATTCTCCTTATTAATGCATGTTTTAGGGAAAAAAGTTTAGGGAAAAAAGTTTGAGGTTCTTCGCCCTATGTGTTGGCTTCAATATATCTTGCTTTGTGTGTTATGCTTATGTCTCAAGTTAAGTGGCTTTCGCTTCTTTGGTAGCGGAGCCTGACTGGTTTAGGGAGAATACCCATCAGAAGAATATGATAGCTAGTAAGAGAGGATTAGTAATGACTAGTTCACCAAGTATTGGCTTCTCAACCTACCATACCTACTACTTAGTCTCGCCCATTTCTATCCCAATTCTTATTCGCACCTCACTCATAAATAAAACAGACTATCATGTAGAAATAACCCACATACCAAAAGAAGCCTTAAAGAGTTTGTTGTTAGAACAACGGGAAGTCTTAAAGAATGGTTCAACAACTTTAGACAGACAATCTCCAAGAATTTTGCTGATATGCATCGTTGTGAGGTGGAGTACAGTGTAGGTGATGGGACATTCCTCCGTGTTGGTCTCTGGATAGATGTTATCCGGTCTGGGAGGTAGGGCAGGTTGAGCCTTTGTTTTTATTGATCTATATGAGATCAGTGTGCGGGTTGATCCGTTGGTTTATCGTTGACTTTTCAAAGGATTTGTCTCGTACGCACGATGTATTCCATGTCCCGATGGTGATTCATTATCCATCTGATCTGTGTCATGTTATAATCATGATAGAGGAGGAGATTTGATGATTTGATGGAGATTCGGGCTCGGGAACTACGACAGTTGATGAGTCGTACTATTCCTATGGATCGGGTTAGATGTGGCCGTCATTCTTCGAATGAGGCCACTTGCGGGATGAGTCCCTTATGAGAGGGAAGTATGCACATCTGTTTTGTTACTTATGTTGAAATTTCGAGGACGAAATCTTAATAAATGGGGTAGAATTGTAACGCCCCGGATTTAGTAATTAATTTATATGGAATTTTTGGAAATTTAAAGTCAAGGTAAATATTTTATTTCCCTGGGTATTTTATTTTTCAGTTGGACTAATCCTATATCGGATTTTTCTTTTGGAATTAATTTGTGTTCCAGGGTGAAACACAAGGTTTGATGTAGTTTCGACCAAAACTACATCGTATTAAGGAAGTGCAAGCATAAAACACGATAAAGGCTGCGTTTTGACCAAAGGGGCGGGTTAACCAAGCCAGAGATTAAAACTATGTCATTTTTGCCTCGACTGGTACCAAACCCTAACCCTAGGGTATAAAAACATCTTCTTTCCCTCTCTCTCATCTCTATCCTTTTATCCTCTTTCCCTAAACGGCTGCCCAATCCTTCTCTCCTTCTTTCTCTTCTCTTTCCTTTGGATGTAACCATCAGCCGCCAAAGAAGTTGTCGCAGCCATCGCCCCTTTCTTCTCCTTCCTTCCTTTGTTGTATCAATGCTCGCGGGTTCTGAGCAGCGGAGTCAGAGTGGGTTGTTTCTGGTGATTGATGGAGAAGACGAGGTTGGTGCGACACGCCGTTTTTCACCTCTTCCCTCGCACCGCCATCGCTATGTCTTCTTCTTCCCTCAAGTCGCCGCTGCCATGTTCGCTTGTGAGCAGTGACCACGAAGGGCTCATGGTGGAGACGTGGCAAACGACGGAGAAGCCAAGGAGAACACGAACCCGCCGTTTCTGCCTTCTTTAGGGTAAGCCATCGATCTCCCTTTTCCTTCTTTCTTTTCTTCTCTTGCTTTTGGCTTTTGTGGCTTATCGAGTTTTGTATTGCCGATTGCGATGGAGGCGGATTGGTGTTGTCGTGTTGCTGATGGATCTGGTCGCAGTGAATGCGACGGTGCGAGGAGTTTTCTGGTCCTAGTGTGTGTGCTTTTGGGGTTTGTGTTAGTGGTAGTCTGGCGATGGTGGTTCTGGGTCGACTGGGGTGGTTTGTGCAGAGTTCTGTCATGGGGCAGTGAGGTCCACCTTTCAGCATTATTGGCGGATTACTGTGTGTTTTTTTGGTGACTTGGGATGCTTCTCCGGCGAAGCTTGGCCGGGATCCGACGGGTCGGATTACTGTTTCGCAAGTATCGGGAACCGTCGTAAAATGGTAAATTCCAAACGATGTGTACATTCCAATTCCCGTGCATGCCATGTACTGTATACATTTATTCGATGTACCGAAATAAAGTGGAATTCGAGTGTGGCACGTCGAGAGACGCGTGGACGGAATCTCTCCAACGTGGATAGAACCTTAGGTCGGGAAAAGCTTGGGCTCGGGTATGATCTTAGAGCCAGAATTAGGAAACCGGGCCCAGACCCATTTAAAATACACTATAGCCTTGTATGTATAATATGGATTAAATAAGTAACGGGCTTTAAGCCCAAAGAAAAACATGATTGGGTTTAATAGTAGTTTTGGCTAATATGGGCTTTAGGCCCAATGTGTGTTTTGGAGATTAGAGAAAGTATCCTGTAGGCCCAATTAATTACAACAGGATTTAAGTTAAATACAAAGTTATGGAATTTGAGAAATTGTTTGGGCTTGGATCCTGATCTTTTAGTAACGGGCTTAGTGTTGCGGGCTAAACTCGAGAGTAAATCATTGGCATGCATTTTATTTATTTGTTATGTATAAACATCTTATATGATATGTATGTTCGTAGGACGTTATGAACATAGGAATATTAAGGCGGAATGAGACTTCGGCTTCCGAGACAATTATTGTGGCCTAGGTGAGGACTAGAAACCTTTGTATACTTCGCTGCCTGCAATGCTCGAAATTTAATTGTCATGGTAACTTACTTGAAAATTCTTGTTTGGCTTGAAAGCCGTATGCATGTGTGCTTGTTGTGCTGCCATGGTTTGCACTGTGTACTATGTTATGGTTGTTTATCATTGTGTGCCTGTTTGCTCTCACATGCCTAAATTATTAAGGATTTTGTTATGGACGATAACATGATATTATGTTTTCGTGAATGTGTGAGGACTTGTAGGCCAAATGCCCAGATTTTGGAACTATATACTATTTCACACACCCCTGGATAAACATAATGTATGGCACACATAACTGTTTAAGCTTAACTAGGAATAACGTACTAATGTATACTGTTGTGGGGCTGTTGACCGGTTGACTTCATTTGGGCTTATGCCCTGACTTGGGTTGATACCCTAATTGTATTTGGGCTTATGTCCTGACTGTATTTGGGCTTATGCTCTGACTTGGGCTCATGCCCTGATCGTCTCATGAGACATAACCGAGCTCAACGCACACAGTAGAGGGCCCTGAATAATAAATACTCAAACCTTAATAAGATATTTAAGGATAATAAACATTCATAACTGATTAACCAATTAAGCATAATAACTAATAGATAAATTTGTGTTGTGCGCGGCGGCTTGTTTTGTGCACTATGACAGTGACTGCCGGGTATCGATGTGGTTGTAGTTGACTTGTAAATGTGTACTATTATTTATTGTTGTATGGTGAGACAGTGGTTTGGTCTCACCCCCCACTTTTACACACAGGTTGGTTGATCGAAGATTAGGAACGCATTCAGGTAACTGTGCCTACATTCCTTTGTGGACGGATCCATAGGTTGACACTACATATGTTTTGCACTTGTCTTTGGGCTTATTGTTTATTTCAGCTGCATGTTCTATCGAGATGTTGTTTATTTTGTACATGGATTTTGATCACTTGTTATTCCGGTTGGATTCCAGGCGTCTACTTTGGCTTGATGAGCCTGGTTTATTTTTGAGTCTTTTAGCATCCTGATGTTTTTTTTGTTGTTTTGAGATATTGATGTGAAGTTTTACTCAAATTTTTGGCATCCCTGAGCTCAAGGATATTTTAGTCTTTTAATAATTATTTATGATTTTATATATTTATTCTTTGGATGCGGCCGTTTCAAAATTGGTTTGAATTTTTTGTTTTTTGGGTTGTTCGGATATCTTGCTCACCCGTATATATAACACAATAATTGTATTAACGGATTGGAGGCAAATATGAAGTTTCATAAGGGTTTTTTGGTATATTTGGGACCTGAATTTTACACTTTGTGTCAATTTTATACCCTTAACTTCTTATGGGTCATTTATATGTCCAAGCTTTTCTTGGGCAGGTCAATCGTAGGTCTTGGATAGGGTATACGCTGACGTGGATGCTGTCCAAAATTAGGATGATATCCATCACTCAAAACGACATCATTTCACTACGACATACGCGGGTCCTACCTATTGACACAGTGGCTTTCCATCCGCTTCTCACCTGGATTAAGAGGTCTAACCGGAGAATTAAATGACCCAAAACATCTCTCTAGGTCCTAGTTATAAACCTCAAATCAATTTTTTTGTTTTCCTACTAAATTATTGTGATACCCCAGGTACACCTAAGTGTCTAGAGGGATACTCATATGATGAGAGCCGAGTGTTACTTGTCCTTCGAGGATGCTCTTGTAGGCTATGATGGTATAGGTCTTGACTCGGTAATATGTGCTGGTTTCAAATTGTGGGAAATGGTGTACATAGGCTTGGCCTAGTGTACACAGATGGGTTCACGGTGACCCGATGGCACGGTTGGCCTATTTAGGAGGTACCGAGTGCTCGACTTAATTACTCGATTGATAAGTGATGGACTATAATATGAATGCATTTCTTAGGTGCAATTACTGCATTGGAGGCACAATTTCCCAATGAAGATATCCATTGGCTCGAGCTGGCACGAAATGGTGCACAACGGGGGCACCGGGGTGCCTGTTGGTGCTTTATTGGGCTCGATGGTGCCCGAGTGTGTGATTGGCCAAACCAACCAAATAAAGTGAGCCATGTGGCTCGGGAATAAGCTGCTGGAGGTCTCTGGTGTCCAGCTCAGGTGTCACAACCCAAATGGTCGAAAATAAGCACGAAGTGGCGTTTTGGTGCATGTGGCACCTAAAGAGGAAGAGGTGGCAAGTGGGTGGTGACTCACCTACTTGGGCAGGTCTTAAGAGGTGAAAGCATGCACCTCTTCCTCACTCTCATCTGTCAATTTTGTGGTTAAGGGCTGGAGAGAAAAAAGAGTGGAGAAAGAGAGGAAAAGAGGAGGAGAGGAGAGGTGAGGCTTGGGTGGTTCTACTCTCGGGCAGAATGACCTTTCCTCACTAAAATGAGGATTCCGGCCAAACAATTGGCTAGAATTGAGTGAAACCAAAGCCAAATATTAGCTAACATCTATAGCTTCCATATGGAACTGAGTTTGTGGGACTTTAAGCAGAAGTGGGCAAGTTATGCTCTCTGCAATTGGACTATTTTGCAGCTATCCAGCAGCAGTGCTCCTGCTTTACCCAGTCTTGGTGTTGATGGCATATCTGGAGCTACAGACCTCAGATTTGGGTGTTCTTGGTGGCTCTAGAAAGATAAGAGGCGGGGCTACAAACTTCGAATTTGCATTGATGTGGATCGTTGTCCAATGGATCATGTGGGTAGTGCAAGCGGGGCTTGTACGTACCGTAAGATTAGTGGGCACTTATGATGTGCGCTACATGACAGGTTATGGAACCTTGCGGAGGATATTTCTCGCTTGGAATTATTGACAGGTTGGGTAATTGCGATGTGGGATCCGCTTGGCCAAAGGGTGGTGCTATGAAGGGCGCTGTGTGTGCCTCGGTAGCAAGCCATATACACATTGTGGGCTAATTCAGTTATGCCTCGTATGTGGGGTTGTGGGATATGATTGTGCATGTGTGCAGGGCTGCCAAGACATGCAAGTAGGCCCGAAGTACATCACTTGGCTTACCCGTGGGCCTAATCACGGAGGACTGGATACCTTGCTGATTGGATGCATATTTGTTGAGCATTGCATGCCTTGAGTGGTTATTGCTTGTGTGCACATTTGCTTGCTGAGTTTTATACTCACCCCCCATATCTCCCCTTGCCTTGTAGGTCCGAGAATGAGTGTACAGGCAGTAGGTCGATGGGTATAGCCAAGTCGGTTTCCTTCACTATTTTATTGTATTAAAACACTAAAGAGGTTATATCTTGGATTAAGAGTTAGTGCCCCTTGTAGCAAGAATTTTATAAGATTAGTGGATATGGCTTAATAAAGGGTTTGATACAATTAGTATCCTTGTTGCCTTTGCTTGCATTGTGGTTTTGCTTCCGTTTACGCTGCACTCGAGTTTTGGTTAGTAACCCGCTAGGCAAAGGCGATTAGCTTCCATGTGTTCAATTATAGGCCTTGGGGTGCCATGTGTGGCACGATGTGGGTGCATACAGTACCTGGCCGGTTGCGCTTAGGCGGAGGCGTGACAATTATTCTTTATGAATGTTTACCTGCTAAATTAAATAATAAAAAAATAGAACTGTAATTAACCCAAACTGTGTCCAAAGTCTAACTTATAATCCTAAATCGAATTTTTGAGAAAGCATATCCTAATTAAATTTTAAAGTGGTTTTATTAATCATAATGATTATTCTTATCTCCTCTCTGTCCTCTGCCTCCAGCACGATGACACCATCACCAAACATCGTCGTCGTATACTAGAACACGAGGGGTCATCTCTACCCTCTTCCGTACTGGAACACAAGAGGTTGAGCTCAAGATTCGTCGCTGCCGCTCGGGTAGGCATTGTTGTTGTCTCTTCTTCTCCTCGTCTTTGGGTCGCGATACGAGGTAAAAGAAAACTAAGTGGGGTAGAACGTGGAGGAGCTAAACCTCGACTATGACAAAATCAAGGGTAAGTATACCCCCAAAATTCTCCTCAATTATATTTTTTCGTGAGGGATTAATAATTCATATTAAAGCTACCTTGAATTGCGAAGCTTGAATGGTTGGATTGAACTGTTAGAGGTTGTTGTTGATAGGGGTGTGCAAAAAAGCCGACCCGACGGTATCGGCGCGGCATATGTCGGGAGGTAGGCCAGAAATAGAGGGGTCGGCTTGGTTCATTATCATACCGCGTAATGTCGGTAGTAAGTCGGGTAGGCGTCGGTAACCGACACCGATCAGGTCGAACCAGCCATATAAATACCTAACATTATATTCATAATCTAAAAAAAACCCTAATCCCATTCCCAGACCCAGTCGACTCTACTCCTCCTCTCTCTCTCAACTATCGCATTCGCCGCAACCCTCCTCGACCCTAATCCCTCTCCAATCTCTCCAATCGATAGTCTCCTCCACTCAAAACAAAATCATCTCTGTTAGCCACACCCACAGAGCAGCAGCAACCATCGTCTCCTTCAATCGTCTTCGCCCTCGTCGCCTTCAATCGTTGCCTTGAATCAACAACAGGTAATTTGTTTCTCTTCTTTTCTTCTTCGATTTCTTCCTCTCTACCCTCTGTCCTTTCGATCTTAGTGTAGAAATAGAAACCCCCAAACTGTAGCTCGAAACCCTAGTTCAACAAACTATAAGTTAACCATTAATTCAGATTCAATTTATCAAATCAATATTAATTTCCCCTCTCTTCTCCTATATTTTGCATTTAAAACCAGGCTTCATGTTTGCAATTTGAACGGATTTGAAGGGATCGTCGGCAAAGGTCTGCTCCTCTCTCGAGTAATGCTTCTTTTCTTCTTATTCTTCTTTCTTCTCTGTTCTTCTTACTTCTACTTATGCTTCTTTCTTTTCTTCTTATCAATTGACCATTAATTTCGATTTAATCCATCAAGTAAATATTAATTTCCCTCCTTAACCTGTATTTTGCACTTAACCCAGGCTTCTTTTTTGCGATTTAATTGGATTTGGAGGGATCGTTGCCAAAGGTCTGTCCACTGCCTGAAGAATATCCAATGGCTGCTCCCAAGGCAGTTATCTTACATTTTCAGCATGTCTATCCTTACACTTTTATTTCTGTGCAACAGAATTCTGTGCTTTTGTTTTTTTTTTCCTGTTGCTGTATATTTCCTTGTAATCTGCCTCTGTTGCTGACAATTTCCTTATATAACAGATGCTAACAAGCTGTATGATTCTTGTGCTTCTTGCTTTTATTTCAGGAACCTCCTACAACTGTTGATGGAATGGAAGTTGAACCTCCATTGCCATCCATTGGAGCTGCAGTAACTCAACGCAATGAAGGTCAAATTGATGTGGCAGCAAAGGGGGAGAACACAGATGCAATGATGCCTCCCAATCCCAAAAGATAGAGAGTGTGGGAGCATTTTATGAAGTGTGAAACTGCTGATGGGGAGGTGATTGCAAAATGCATGCGATGTGCTCAGCCAATTAAAGCTCATCCGAAGAGGAATGGTACATCGGGTATGTTGGGTCACTTAGAAAGATGTCTTAAGAATAAATTCATTGATGAATGCTCACAGACTCAAATAGTCAATAAGATAGGGGATGATGGAAAGACATCTTTAG
>JAKUCV010007846.1:88995-128494 GCA_028386065.3 Turnera subulata | reverse complement strand
CAATACTTGACCCGAGACTAAAGTTTAAGTATGTTGAGTTCTCTTTGAAAAGAACATATGGTCAAACTGTTGGAAGTAAGATGTGGGAAAAGATAAGGGATGCAACCTTTGAATTGTTTGATGCTTATGGGCATTCCCTATTCCCTCAATCTTATGGTGTCCGACAACCAATTCAGACTCAACAACCAAGTTCTAGTGTTGTTGAGGGTAGTGAACAAGATGATGAAGAAGCTGATGGGATCGGGAGGTTGAACTCGGAGAGGATATCAATGTACAAGATGATGCAGGGTGCTCATGGAGAAAGCAAAACAGAATTGGACAGGTATATAGCGGAAGCTCCTGAGGAATATGTTAAAGAATTTGATGTCTTGTCATGGTGGAGGGTCAATGCACCACGATTTCCAATCCTATCAGCAATGGCTCGTGATGTGCTTGCTGTCCCAATCTCGACTGTTGCATAAGAATCGGCATTTAGTACCGGTGGCAGAATTCTTGATGCTTTTAGGAGTTCTTTGACTCCTAAGATTGTGCAAGGCCTCATTTGCGCTCAAGATTGAATGCGAGCAGGAGCACCAGATTACCATTTTCAATCAGAGGAGAGTGCAGCAGAGGTTGAGAAGCTCGAAAATGGTAATTTAGTTCTCTTTACTTCCTTTTTTTGCACTAATTTTGGTTGTTCTTCATTTCATTTTAGTATTTCAGTTTAGTTACTTACAAATAACGTCTAATTTTTATTTTTTCAGAATTGGCTAATTTGGGTATAGAACAAGCTATAGAAGTTTGATGCAATTCTGGTATGTGACTTGTCCAGTGCTGCAAATGGTTGTTCATGATCTTCTTTTGTCTCTGTTTTTCAATTTTGGCATGTTTAGTTCTTACTAGTGATTGATGTTTTATTTTATCTCTGTTCTTCAATTCTGGTATCTGTCTTTGTAATATTTTTACAATTTGGCAGGAATTGGAAAAGAACTTGGCTGGAATCGTGGATTGACAACTTGGCAGCAATTGATGTTATTTTGTACATCCCTTCTTTTAATTTTATCCCAAAGATAATTGAAAAGCTGAAACAAAAGATTTCTTTTGGATTGAAGAGCCTGCTTTTGATATCATAAGGCTCCTCAATCATGATTGTATTTAAGCATTTTGGCTTTCATACAATCATTATATGGATGTTTTAAGTATTTTATGGATGTTTTAACTAGTTTGTGAATGTTTTGAATGTTTCTGGAATGCCTTATTTTATAAAAGCCTTGAATGTTTCTGGAAATGGATTATGGAATGCATTTGTGATTGTTGTCAAGTTCTGAAATGTTCATGTGGATTATGTTGGTTTTCGGCGCGGTAATGGCGGTACGCCGACCGAACTGGTCGGTATCCTATCGGTAGGACCTCAAACTCCCGTCGGTATGTACCGGTCGGTATTGGGTCGGTGTAGGGGTGCCCTCGGTAGTTCCCTACCGATGCAAAAATCGGTACGGTAGTACCGTGCCGTACTGTTTGCTCAGCCCTAGTTGTTGAGTTGGATTGGCAGATTGGGTGTCAAGTTAATGTTCCTAGTGATTGTAGGTGTGGTCGATTGACGGTGGAGTTGGCCGTGAAGGGTTGGACTCGGTTTTAATAGGGATGATTTTGTGGTGGTTAGCTCTGGACACAAGGTTGCAAGATTTGGGTTGGTATCGATGATGGCAGATGTGACGTAGTTTGTGGTTGATGGTGGTGGTGGCTATGGGGTTTGCTATTCCAAAGTGGAACAACTTGTCGCTGAGAACTCCCATCTCCTTTGCACCTAACACCGCCGTTGCATCAGAGCAACATATTCCCCAATTCTCCATTCAAGAATTGCCTAGATTCCTAAACAAAGAAAGCCACAATTGGGAAGGGAGAAAGAGAGCCTGTGGCGTTAGAAGTAGGGTGGCATTCAAGGAGAGGCAAATGATTTTTTTTCTATTTTTTATTTTGTTTGAAGAAAAAAAATTGAGTGGCATGTATCTATCTGCTTTTTTTTTAATGTTTAATTTTTTTTTTATTTTACTATCATATGATTAATGAGTAGAGTGGAAGTAAAGGTGTAAAATCAATTTGTGAAAATTAATTGGAAGAAACGAATTAAAATGAATTGACTTTATTCGGGTTTGGTTGAACTACTTAAATCAAGGTAGTACCGGGTGGGAAGTCGGGTGAGGTGTCGGGAAATGGGTAGGACCTACTTCTTCCATGTAGACGTGAAATGACGTCGTTTTGAGCAACGGGCAGCAGCCCAATTTCGGGCAACATCAACGGCACGATGTACCCTGCTTAAATCAAGGTAGAACCGGGTGAGAAGTCGGGTGAGGCGTCGGGAAATGGGTCGGACCTACATCTTCCATGTGGACCTGAAATGACGTCGTTTTGAGCAACGGACAGCATCCCAATTTCGGGCAGCATCAACGGCACGATATACCCTGCCTAAAACCCTTGATTAACTTGCCCAATAAAAGTTTGGATAAAAAAATGACTTAGAAAAAGATTCAAGGTATATAATTGATGTAAATTGTAAAATTCGGATACCAAATGCACTAAAAACCCTTTCACAAGTTGTGACAAAGGTTACATAATTCAATTTGGGCCATTTGGTTGAACCGGTTGGACTAAGAGCCAGTAATTCATGATATCACTTTGTAAATCAGTGGTTGAGCTAACCGGAATGCGGCAAAAACTGTAATGCAATGCCCAAGCCGTGCTCTGGGTTTTAAAAGCTGGGTTATGACACACAAACCCTTTGAACCAACGTTTGAACCGCAGGTCGTTTATTCTCGCATAAGTCATAACCATACATTATTCTTTGGGTTATACTCTATAACAAGATGACTTGGCTAGAATTACATTTTCTTCGGCAATAAACAAGTAAGAATGGAAATTGGAAAGGATTAGCATTGGAAGAAAATGAAGAACTTCACGCCAAGCCCAGTAGTAGCTAAAGAATAAGCATGAAAAAGAAAAAGTCAAGATGCTTGAATTTTTTCACGATTAATCTAAAAGTCCAACTTGAAACTTGTTGAAAATAAGCTTAAGCTTAGAAAAGATTATCTTATATCTAGATATCTCAATGGCACGTAAGTGATAGTTGGCTCATTCCAATCATAATATGCTACCTGTCTCCACGGCAGCCAACTGTCTCATTTCATGAAACAAATTGTTTTCTAGAAATTTTGTCATATTAACAATCACAGTATTAATTAAGGAGGTAACTAATTAGATGACTACTAATAAAAATATGATAATACGAACGGTCTATACCAAAAATCCCACTATGCTTTTGTCCAGGCTCTCTCATCTCTTACCCCTTCTTTGTTTTTTTTTTTTTATACATCGGAATTACATAAATAACACCCAAATCCCAACCCCCCAACCCCCCTCAATCCCCTCGACTAGGATCGAACCTATGACCCCTTGGAACCTCATCCAAAGGAGATGCCACTGCACTAAGAAAATCGCCAATCATAACAATGGAATATATAAGGAAATGTACAAAAAAAAACTACATATATATTGATTCCATTTTATTTTTATTTTTTAATTTATCGTTTAAAGTTTTTCTATTATTAATAAACAGAGTCGCTTTAGAACCCTATAAAAAAATATTTTTTTGGGGGAAGCAATCAACACAAATATTCAAAAATTGAAAATTTTATTTGCATTCGCCAATCTAATGTAAGGGCAGTTCTCCACTGTCCAAAACGTTCCTCTTTAATCAACCGGTTTATTTTAAAAATTGTAGAATAGAAGCATGGGACAGACAAAAGCTTTCAAACCTTGCAATAAATTAGACCGGGATAATAAATTTTATTATATCAGAAATGGCGATGTGAGTCATTAAAAAAGTTTTATACTTTCGTAATTTGAGAATTTCAACATGTTATAATGCTTTGTCAAACCTTTCTTTTCACTTGGTTTATCTTGTACTCCCCTCGCTCAATATTTAAGGTAGATACATATAGATTAAGAAAATTATTTCTTATTTAAATTATAAGAATTTTTCTATCTTGTGTCTTAGGGGCACATGATAAGCCACTAAATAAGGAAATAAATTCGCACAATTAATGAGTATTATTATTCTCCCGGTGACTGAAATAACATTTTATTGTTATATATGAATTAATTACACAACACAATCATTGTTTATGGAAGGGTTATTTTAGTCACTAGAAAAATAATATTCATTAATTATGAGAATTCATTTCCTTATTTAGTGGCTTATCATATGCCTTTAGGGCACAAGATAGAAAAACTCAAATTATAATATGACAATATTGTAAATAACTAAATTATCCTATAGTATTAGAAATAAAATTTTGGAACAGATATTATTATAAAGTGAAAGGGATAAAGTAGAAAGAGAATATTTACTTAATTATATTTTACTTCTTTTTATACGAAAAAAAACTTTCTTAAACGACGTTTTGGATGGGATAAACCGATAAAGGGAGTTTATTAATTTTAGACATCAGATACTTTCAACTTTTTTTTTTTCAAATCAAATTAGTTGTCCATCCTAACTAAAAGGAACTATATTTGAATTTAAAATCTTCTTTTGCATCAACCAACTCACCAATATAGAAGAGTATGTTTTTTTTTTTTGCCAATATAAGAGTATGATTGACAAACTTTACAAATTCTAATCAAATGGGCAGGGGACCTAGGGTTTTTGACCCGGGATATTCAGACTATTAGGTCAATAGAATATCTTGAAGAATCAAAAAGATGTAAAAGAGAGAGGATTAATTTATTTAACAGCCCGGGTAATTATTTTACGTTTTACTGTCACCGAAAAATTTATTTTATAGTTATTTACCATTAAAATTAATCTTGGGTAATTAATTTATGGTAATTCGTGCATCGGATTCCGAAATCGAGCCTCGTCCCACGCTCGGGATTTTTCTGCAGATTTTCCAGACCAAGTTGGAATTTTTCGGGTCCAGGAATCTTCAGAAAAGTCGAGATTAACCCCGATTTATCGGGCCAGAAATAAAGTCAAGGGGGTATATTAGTTATTTTCTGGTCCGGACGGAACCCGCTTCACATGCTGCACAATGTTAAGGCAGCCGCCGCCTTTCTCCTGTGAAGCATATGAAAGGATAGTTTAACCCGTGAGGAGCCAGTACCACTGCATGTCTCTTTTTCCTTTACCGTGTTTCTTATTTTCCAGTACACCACCATCACTATCCTGCCAACAACCCACAGCTTTCCTCTGCAAAACTTCATTTGCAACCCTGCAAAACATCTGCCAGATGCCACCTTTCACCTCAAAAACTCATCTTACAAACCATACCAAAAAAAAAAAGGAAACACACCCATACACCACACCAAAAACGCTGCCGTCTTCCCCTCTCCCTTCTTCTTTTCTTTTTTTCCCTTTTCCTTTCATTCCCACCGTGAGCCACCCCTGGCCGAGAGCCACTGCCGCCGCCTCGCCACCTGTTTCCTTCCTTTCACCACCGCGACCGGCCATTCCTCCCTCCCTCGCTTGCCGTCGCAGCAAGCCACGCCAGCCACCGTCCTCAGCAGATCGACCACTGCAGCACCGCGATGACCCGCGAGCCGTTGCCGGGCCATCTTCTCTTGCACGCACCACGACCGACGACGCCTCCTCCTGCTCGCTCTGCCGCCGCCCTCGCTTCATCGCCAGTCCGTCGTGCCGCACGCCTCGCCCTGCTCGCCACCTCGCCTCGACACGCGCGCCGTCGCCGTCTGCTCAAGGTGAGCATCCCGGGTTGAAGACGACCCGGTTAGGGTCGGGTTGACCCGAGTAGTGCGAGTTGGATCATGGGCTGGGTGGTTTTGAAGCATGGGTTGGGCTGCTGGGCCGGACCTCTGGGCCTGCACGTGGGCCTGCTCCTGGGCTCCTGTTTGGGGCCTCGGCTAGGCACTGTGCATGGCCTGATCTGGCACCGTTTGGGCCCAGTCCGAATTTAAAAAAAAAGAAATATTCTGGGAAATAAAAAAATATATAGGTATAATTTTGGGAATTAAAATAATTAGTGTTTTGGAAAAACATAAATGTGGTAAATAATAGTAGAGTAAATAATTTGAGGAGATAATCTTGGAAAAAAAATATAATAGTAGTAATTGATAATTTTGGAAAGTACATACTTATGGAAATAAATATGGAAAGGGTATTATCAAAGTAGGTATCGTACCAGAATACTATCCGAGTATAGGTATAGGTATAGGTATGAGTATAATATTATTTTTGACACCTAGAAATAAATGGTGAATTATGACGATAATAGAAAATAACCAGGGGGAGTAACCAAGACGAGTCAGTATTTATTTTCCGGTATACAGTAGTAGCATGACATTGCATATCACTTATGTGTGCATATTATTTGTTTGATATAGGAGTTGATTACGAGCAGATACCTGAGGAACCGGACCTGGAGTCTGTGGGGCATTTCCAAACTTGATAGTCGGCTAAGGTGAGGATGGATAACTTTGGATATATGCCTGTAATACTGTGTTTGATTTTGTTGTTTGATTGAACTGCTGAATTGATTATTGACTGTTATATGATTGCTATGGAAATTGTTGATGGATATTGTTTGCTATCTAATTGCTGTGGATATTGCCGTGATGTTGCTGGTTTGTGTTGCTGGATTGTGGTATTGTGAGTAGCCATTGAACTATTATTTGTGAATAAATACTGATATGAGATTGTTGGCTGGTTGAGCCTGTGGATTAATCTGGGATAATAAAAAGTTGAATAATTGATGATAGAGTAATGGAATTGGAACTGAATTTGAGATGATGATATAATTGTCACGTGGAAAGTAGTGGTACGACTAGATGGTTAGAGACTAGTTCTGTGGTGTCATGGCAGGTTTGGTTGGTTGATGGGGATGTTGATCCCGGATGATGTTGTTATTGGGATGTTGATCCCGGATTTGTGATATTGGGATGTTGATCCCGGATTGTTGGTATTGGGACGTTGATCCCGGATTGTGATTTGGCCTGGCATCCAGAATTAGTTAATAACCGGGTACGACCCTAGCTTGTCCAGTGACGGCGCCCGGAAGATAAAATTGGTAGTAAAAATAATTAAGCATTTTTTGGTCTTGGCTCAGTTATGTTTAGTAGGAATCTTCTGTTGTGTTGTTGAGTTGGATTCGAATGTTGTGTTTGTTTGTGTTACTTCGAAAGTATTATGGTTGATTATATATCTCTGTTTATCCTTCGTCAGTGAGCACTTCGGACTCACCCCTCGCCTGCGGGGTTTCATCCCATAGGTTTGGTTGCTTCGTAGTTCAGGTACGATGTACGTTGGCTGCTGCTTTCTTCTCCACCTGACTCCGGATCCATACCCCGCTGCATGTGCATAGAGTCTTCCGCTGCTGTTCTGTTGCATATGTTGCTTTATTATAATTCCGCTGCTGTTGCTTGCTCTTTTCTCTGTTGCTGTGGTATAATGTGAGTTGTGTACTGCTGAATAATGGTCCCCGAGGATGGGTGATAAATGTGTTGTATGGATTGCTGTTGTAAACTACTTGTGAGATGTATTATAATTCCCTGTCAATAAGAATAGTTTCGGCACGTATTTACTGTGTATGGTAAATACGGGTCGGGGCGTTTCAACTATAAAAAAAGAAAATGGCGATACTAAAATAGCATGAGTAGCATATTCAATTTTTTGGTTTCCTCCACAACTCCTATTTTTATTTCTACTCAAAAACTAAATCTAAATAAAATATATTTATTTACATCACACATAAGAACCTATTTCTATTCATTATAAGTTATAAAGCAGGGTGATGAATAAAATATATTTATCTGCATTTTATATAAGAACCTATTTCTATTCGTTATAAAGCGGGGTGACGATAATCTATACAGTGATTGGATTCGATCTAAAGTTGCAGATAACGATTTAACCCATAATCCCTTTCTATTTTGGTGCTTGAACAACACCATAACCTATTTTTTGGTTTTTTAGCCAAACAGAACCTCGTGATTTAAGTAACACATTGAACTCTAAATTTATTGATTTTATCTTTCGCAATTAGTAAACAATGTCGCATAATCACAAGAGTTCATGACATATGTGTTTGTAATTTATTGTCAAGAAGAACTATAAAGAAGAAAAACTGAAGTACAGTCTGATAGTTAATGTAAACTACCAAAAAGAACAACGACCACGAAAAGGAATAATAATGAAAAAAATAATATAATTTAATAATCTCCTTCATTAATAATATAATTTAATAATTAAAATTATTTAGTATAGAATATCAATGGATTAACAAATATCATTAATAATAATAGATTTATAAACTTCTATTTTACTGCATAAACTAATTCTAAATAATGCATTTATTTATATTTTCTCAACAATTACCAAAAATAAGAAGAAGTACAATTGAAAAGTTAACGAAAATCATGAAAAAAATAACGTTTATCAAAAAAATAAACACAAGAGCTCATGATAAACGTGCTTGTAATTTATTATCAAGAAGAATTATAGAGACAAGAGTTGAGTTGAGTAGTCAACGAAAACTACGAAAAAGAATAATAATGAAAAAAAGTATTATCATAGGAATTCATACCACGAAAAGAAGAATACTAAGACATAATAATATAATTTATAATCTTTATTATTAATAATATAATTTAATAATTAAAATTATGAATTTACAATATCGAAGGATTAAAAAAAAATAGTTACAATAATCGATTTTATAAATTCATATTCCACTACATAAACTAATTTTAAATAATGTGTATTGTCTAGAATTTATATATAAGTTATTTTCAAGATTAAGATTAATATTATGTGATGTGATTTAGAAAATATAATAATATGCCTCGTGCATTTGCACGTGGAAAAAAACTAGTTACAAGAAAATGATCTTACTCGGTTGTTTTTTTTAAAAAAATTGTTAATCATAAACAAACAATATTATATGACCCAAGAAGATGGTTATGGCATCCTTTTCAAACTCATAATTTATGGTTTTATTTAATAGCATTAAAGTTGATCAATATTCAATATTCTATATACATTTTAACATTTTGGTAAACATGAATGAATCAAGAAAATATAGTTAAATCTTGATAACAAACCGAGTAGGGGGGTCTACCACAGTAAAATAATCCTTTAAGCTTTCTTGTGCTTAAGGTTCGTTTATATTTCATTTTAATATAAGCAGTGAAATTTATTCACTCTTTTTTTACCTTACTCCTATACCTAGACGAATCTCACTATACAATAAGATCTGGGTCATTTCATTAAAATAAAACACTCTAAATAAATACATATGCTTTTTTACAATAGACATCAAATTTTTTTAGAAAATGAACATTATTCATCCATATAAACAGATTTAGAGATTTAAGAATATATAATTAAAGATCTAATCGATAAATAATACGTAAAAATGAAAATTTTCTTTAAATGTTAACTTTCTTTCCCAAAACAATCCAAATTAAGATTATAAGAGTATAAAAGTAGCAATTCTTTACCAATGTGGGGTTGGTTCGAGTGGTAAGCGACTTGTTCCGCTTAAATGAAGTTTCGGGTTCTGAATCCTCGTGTATGCAGAAAATCCCTATTGGGAGACTCATCCACCATAACCAGGTGCGCGACCCAAGTCGAGTCCGGATTAGTCGGAGCAAAGCTCCGGGTACCGGATGGAAAACTAAAAAAAAGAAGTAGCAATTGTTTGAACTCACAAACTTGATTCAGAAAGCTAAAAAGTGCTGAGTGAAAAGCTTAGGCAACTAACTAATTTTATACTACTCTTCTAGTTCTGAATTAGATTAAGGGAGTCAGTTGCCAAACGAAACGACTAAACTCCAATGAAGAAAGCCATACACATCCATGATGATCTATCTAACCGAGTTTTTGTTTTGTCCTTTGAGGAGAATAACAACCAAAAAGTGATGCAAGATGTGGACCAACCAAGTCATGCCATGAATAAGATGGATCTGAGGTGTACAACTTCGTCACCAATCGTCACCCAATTGGCATTTTTCTTGTTTTCTTGTTTTCTTTTTTTTTTCTTCTCGTTTTTGTGTGGCTTTGGCTTTGGCTTCTTCTCTTTGCTTTGCAGCTTCGCTTTTTGCCACTAAAGTCAAACAGTTTGTTTTTAAAGTTACATGTTTTCAATAACTTAAAAAGGGTCCACGCGCTATTTTTTTCATTTTTCTTTTCTTTGTGTTGAGCTTTACATTTCGTTTTGGGTTTTAATTTATTTATTTGATTTGCTTGCGGGATTTCTTTCCATGTTTTCCGACCAACATCCCATACTAAATTACCAGATTTTAAGTTTGTTAAACTGAGAGCATGAACATAGTTCTCTTCTTCTTCCTCTTCTTTATTTGCTTCTAATTAAACAAGAAAAGCCAAAAAATTTCAAGTGTTGACATATGGTTGGGCCTAAGAATCGTAATTTGTCTTTTGTCTCATTTAGTTGATTCTTAATTCGTAACTTTTGGCTCAATAACAAATTTAGGGCTCAACGCAATTAGTATAGTATATAAATTCAAGTATTTGAGAAATTTCATCTTTTTAATGAAAAAAATGAGACGATTTAAACCTAAATTCTTCTACTCCCCAAAACCTAAATTTCATAAACTCAATATGGAATTTGGACATTCATACTGTCTTTTCCTACGTAAAATGTATAAAAAAAATACTTCATGGAATGATTTGTTATTGCGAGCAGCTGATCATTGAGGATTAATTATTTCTAGCTAGGAATTTTATTTACGGAGGGTTTTGGTACTTTTGAAACACCCCGACCAAAATTTACCCAACATACAGTAATTACGAACAACGGTGCCGACACATGGCACAAACAGTAGATAAATAGAAAATCTGGCCAAACGGCCAAATGGTAATATCAATTCACCCGATCTCGATACATCAACAACAATAGCACGGCGAAAGCAATATTAATAATCACAGCAAAAGTATGAATCGACTCGATGCAAAACTATGGATCCAGATCCGTCAGAGGAGATGCCGCAGCTTGCCATGATGCATAACTGCACAAGAAACAACGTGGCCTGCCGATGGGGCAGGTGAGGGGAGAGATTCTCCGCAATCTCACCGACACATAACCCATGATGAACATAGCAGAAACTTAACAGTCAAGAGCACATCAATACGGCATACAAGTCGTGTTCAGATCATAGAACAAATACAGTAACAAAGAACAATGCGGACTATGCAAGTGTCCACCCCATCGACTATGCAATGCACTGACCATCTAATACTGACTGTACCATACACTAGTGCCCGACCAGGACACCTCAACTCTACCACATGTTGGGTAACCGACCCAGTCTCAACAAACTATACAATACATACTCTGGTCCTGACAGACTATACTCAAAAGAGGTTCCTCATCGTATGATAACATACCGCTACTATGCTTGCTGATCACCTAACCCGGTACCAAAACAATCTCAAATCAAGTGAGCCTCGCTCACCGGGTAGCCGGCAACCTGCACGGACCATACCCAATCAACATCACAAATCGGTCCCCGGGTATCACAACACAACACGGTAACAACAGTCACCACAGCAACTCGTAACCACATCAACAATTCTCATTAAGCTCGATCTCTGGGTATCGACATACCCTTAGGAATAACAATCATCCAACCGTCGACCACAGCCGACATCCAACATATCTCAATATCCAATCAAAAACGACAAGTGATACTCATCTGACAATTTTCAAAAGAAACCGACAACAAACAAAGGACAACTGGCAACCGATGCCAACAATAATAGACTACTTGCGACCAACGACAACAACTAACACCCGCAAAACGACAACCTTGCCGACCACGGTCAACCGACTATACTGAGATCTGACAACCTCCCAGGGTGTGATCATGAGACATCTTGCATATGAACGTATCACATCACAGCTCATCAAAGCAATCTCAACAACGTACAAATCTTCACAACAAATATCACTGAATATCACAAAGATATCAATAACAATAAACCATAAGACGCAATGGAACCTATGTAGCTCCAAGACCAACCATCTCGGCTATCACGGGTGGAATGACGTATATGCAACCTCACCTTGGCCTGTTATTAACTCTGGGTTTCCACCACAAGTTCCAAAGTCGGTTCCTCGTTAAACTGCTCAGTATCAACTCCTATATAACACATAATATACATACATAAGATGCATAAAAAATGATATGTATGCACATATAAAAAGATTATTTACCGACTTATCCTGTACTGAATCCATCATTGTTGCTTAAAACTGTTTTTGTTTTAAATACTGTATTCGGTTATACTAACCATTTAATAAATCTACAGCCTTCATAAATATTTCCCCAAAAAATACAGTGTCTTACAAAATAATTATTTTTTTGATAAGCAACTGATAGTTAATAAATACAAAAATAATACTAATAATGAAATCGATAAATAATGAAAGTGCTAAAATAATATAACCAATGATAAAATTAAAATAATAATAATAATAATAATGATAATAATAATAATAATAATAATAATAATAATAATAATAATAATAATAATAATAATAATAATAATAATAATAATAATTCTCTAGTGGGTTAGAGTAAATGAAAATAATAATTTATCTACAAATAAATATTAAATTAGCCACATTTGGTAAGTCATAATAATTACAGTAAATAATTATATGTATGAGTAATATTAAAATAATTCCTCAGAAACAAACCGTATGGTTATAAAAATATACCAAAAGGCTATTTAGGTATCTCATTCAATATATATATATCATTCGAATATATATATTTGTCAAATAAATATTTTCGTCGACAATCAGATAAAATAATTTATATCCCATTAATATTATAAACAATCATAAATAATTGGTAACTAATTTAATTAATACATAAATATTAAATAAATAAAATGTCATATTAGTATTTTTTTCGATAATTATCAATTTAAAAAAGTGATACCAAAATAATATTATGACTGATAATTAATTAGATTTTATAACTTATAAGTCATTAATATAAGCCGATAAATAAATAATATTATGTCCGTTATAATTGTTTAGCTGAAGAGATGTTATATAAATAAACTTGTTGGTTACCATTAATAAATATTTGAATAACCAAAATATTACTCGTTTAAACTAGAAAATAAAGAGAATATTATTTATTATTATTACACAATTAAAACCTTAAATAATAATTGAAACACCCCGACCCAAATTTACCCAACAAACAGTAATTACCAAATAACAATGCCGACACGTGGCACAGACAGTAAATACAACAGGAAAAATCCGGCCCAACGGCCCAAAGATAATATCACGTCACCCGACCCCGGGTTCAGCAGTATCATAAGCACAGCGGAAGCACATTTTAATAATACAGCAATAGTATGAATCGACTCGATGCAACTATGGATCCAGATCTGTCAGAGGAGATGCCACAGCCTGCCGTGATGCATACCTGCACAAAGAACAACGTAGCCTGCCGATGGGGCAGGTGAGGGGTGAGATTCTCCACAATCTCACCGACACATAACTCATGATGATCAACATATCATACTTAACAGTAAAGCTCATCAAAACGGCATACAAGTAGTGAGCAGAACACTGAACATTAACAATCACAAAGAACAATGCGGACTATGCAAATGTCCACCCCATCGACTATGCGATGCACTGACCATCTAATACTGACTGTACCATACACTAGTTCCCGACCAGGACACTTCAACTCGACTACGCATTGGGTACCCGACCCAGTCTCAACAGACTATATAATACATACTCTAGTCCTGACAGACTATACTCAACAGAGGTTCCTCATTGTATGGTAACATACCGTTACTGTGCTTGCCGATCATCTAACCCGGTACCAAAACCAAACTCAAATCACGTGAGCCTCGCTCACCGGGTAGCCGGCAACCTGTACGGACCATACCCAATAATATAATAAACCGGTCCCCTGGTAGAATCACAACACAGCGACAGCAACAGTAGTCACCACAACAACTCATAACCACATCAACAACAATTCTCATTAAGCTCAACCTCTGGGTATCGACATACCCTTAGAAATAACAATCACCCAACCGTCGACCACAGCCGACAACCAACATATCTCAATATCTGATCAAACCGACAAATGATACTCATTCAACGATTTTCAAAAGGAACCGACGATAAACAAAGGACAACTGGCAACTGATGCCAACAACAATAGACTACTCCCGACAATGACAACAACAACACCGCGAACCGGCAACCTATGCCGACCACGGTCAACCGACTATACTGACAACCTAAAGGTATGATCATGAGACAATATGCATAAGAACATAACACATCACAGCCCAACAAAGCAAAACACATCTTAATCAAGACTGAGCCAAGGCCAAAAGAATGCTTATTATTTTTATTACCAATTTTATCTTCTGGGCCCTGTCACTGGACAAGCTAGGGGTCAGACCTGGATATCGACATATTTCGGGTGCCAGACCAAAATCAAGAGAACCCAGGGATCGACATCCCAAAATAGTAACCCAGGGATAGACATCCCAAATAAATCAACGGGATAGACATCCCAAATATATCAACGGGATAGACATCCCAAGCATAGACATGCTTCCACAAGAACCCAGGTCAAGGCCACCACAAAACAGTCTCTACCCATCGAGTCGAACCACTACTTCCCAAGTGACATTAAAGTCGTCAACACAATTTCCAATTATCCAATTTCCATTTCAAATATCTATTATCAATTTTCCATGATCAATAGTCCAACAACAATCTCAACACAATATTCACAGAATCAATATCACAATTCAGCAATCTCAACAGTAATAATCACGACAGTCAAATATCCAACAGTGAGTATCTAGTATATCCACCATCAACAACTCTACAACTACAGCATTGATACCACAATCAAACTCAATTGGCTCAGCAGTTCAATCAGGCAAATAATCACAGAAAAACAAACACTGTATCATGTGCAACATGTCAAAGGTTATCCATCCTCAAAATAGATATCAGCAAATATCACAAAGTTATCAACAACAATAACCATAAGATGCAATAGAACTTATGTAGTTCCAAGACCAACCATCCCGGCTATCACGGGTGGAATGACGTATATGCAACCTCACCTGATAGCGATACTCCTCGGAGGCCAACATCGCCTTGATATTCCTATAATATAGCAACAGTAATTACTTATAATGCACCAACAAGATGATTATGCATGATGCCGGTTAACAGTTACTAGGCGGCTTATCAGTTCATTTTATTATTTCCATAGTTATCTTATCCATTTATGTAGAGGTTACTAATAATCTATTTTTCATCTGACATACCAATCATGTCCAATTTAAATCAAAACCAAAACCGAGTGGCCAAGCCGACATCTCGGCCCTGAGGCTGCTTATTACAAGAAAGCGTATATACACGTACACTTGTATGTAATGTTTATTTAAGAAAATATATTTGTAAATAAATCAAGTCACGACCCGTTTAATACCCATAGTCCATATGACGTAAATAATATTATTCCCTATTAAATACTTATATGTTTTTTTTATAAAATAATTAAGTATTAATGAAAACGATAAATACGTCAAAACATTATTTAAATAGTATATCCTATAATAACTCTTTTAATGGAAATTATCTCCAACTGTACGAAATTAACGTAGCCAACGTATAGCATAGAATATTTGTGCGAATTTGTAGTTGTACTATTTATAATTAAGTATCTACATATATAATCACAAGTACATGTTTACCTAAAACTATAGTTGTTAGGTAAGGATATAATCTAGCAATATCTAAGCCGGTGAAAATAGTTGCAATACATTATACGATAAATTCATATACTTGTAATAGATCATTAATTAAGGTAAGGTGTAGGTCCAATCTTATTTTTATCCAAAGGAAATATTAATAACGCTATAAAAGTATAACTATATATATAGCCAACACCATTCTAGTTATTAAAATTAAAATAGAATAGTTATATATGTCCAGGCTTTTCATCGTTATTAGTCCGAGTAAAGCGTAAATTCGATAATCCGAAAAATAAATAATACCATGGGCCTTCTTTTGTAGCCCAATCGGAAAAACAAATTAAAACATGAATTAAAAGACATGATTGAAATTAAAGCATAAATCATAAAGTTAAGATTAGATAAAATTAACGTTCGTTTGATTAACGCCGTTATAAAAGTCCCGAGTCCGCTTATGTTCATGAAAAGTCCGAAGGGTCCGGTAATTACCCAAAAACTCGATCCCGGGTTCACTGGAAAATACCCGAGACCTCACCAGAAAATCACCCGAGACACCGGAATCTCGCCGGATTCCGGCAAGTACTGTTCACAGCAGCAGTCCTCGACTGCTACTCTTCAACCACACCAACACCGTACCACCACATCATCAACCCGACCATCAACACCATAGCCATACTTGCAGCAACTCCCCGGTGGCCGGACCACCACCAAACCACCACATCAACTACCCAAAACACAACTACCCACAACCACAACAACTCCATCAACGGCAACATCTTCCACCTCGTCTGAATCCATCCCACAAAGCACACCAACATCAAACAGGAACCCATAACACCCATCCAATTAACAACAGAGGAAATAAAAGAAAGGAACGGGAAAGAGAGGCGTGACCAGAGACTTACCCAGTCTTGACGGCGGCGGCGTGTCACGACGTGAAGAAGGAACAGGGTTGAGGAGGAGGAGACAGGAGGCGTGGGTTGCAGAAGTAGGGAGGAGATCGGCACCGTAGGAGGCGGCGCGTCCTTTGCCTCGGTGGTGACGAGCTTGCCTCGGTGGTGGCAGCGTCGTTGGCTGCAGCGGAGAGTGGAAATCGGCAGAGGGGCACGCGGCGACAGGCGGCTCGAGCTCAGACCTCTGGTGGCGGCGGCTTCGATCGACTGAGAGAGAGAAGGGAGAAAGAAGACACGGCGGCTCTGGTGCGGCGGAGGAAGGATGAGGAGAAAGGAGGAGAAGGTCACGGGGGCTCGTGGTTTAGGGTGAGGTGAAGAGGAAGAAGGAAGAGGGAAGGGTTGGCAGTGATGGCTCAGGAAAGGGGAGGAAGGCAAGAGGGAGGATTACAGGGGAGTGAGGAAGCAGGTGAAGGAGAAGAGAAGATAAGGAGGAGGAAGGGAGAGAGAGGACAGGAGAGAAAAGAAGAAAAGATAGAAAAGAAAGAAAGATAGGTGGAGGGGCCGGCGTGAAGAAATTCGGGGAAGAAGAAGGAAAAATAAAAGAAAAGGGGAAGGAATAAGAGAGGTGGAAAAATAAAGAAAAAGAAAGAAGTGGGGTAGGGCGGCGGAATAAAACCGGGAGAGAGAAGAAAAGAAAGAAAGAGAAGAGAAAGAAAAGTGGCCACCTGGCAAGCCACGATTGGCCGAACCGGATTTCCGTGTCAGAAAACGGAATCGCAAGGGGTACTCCCGTCTTTTCGATTTTCCATCCCGAGCCCAAAAATACAACTTGGGCTCAGAAAATCCGACTAATTTTCCTGAGCGCTGCCCAAGTCTCGGAATCGAAAACCGAGGCTCGGTTAGCAAAAGACACACCAAAACGTCGTATACTCTAGTGGTCGAAACGAAGCTCGTTTATCCCCGATAAAACTCTCGGAATTAACTCGGGATGGTAGAATGCTCGATTAACCGTGATAAAAAATTTATTTACCACAGTATGAGTTAAAACAACTCGGTAAAATCACGAAAATTTTACCCGGGTCGTTACAATAATAGTCAAAGTATCTTAGAAAAATATAAATTCATGCATAAATTAATATTCCCTAGAAAATATTAACTTAACTCATAAATAAAATGTCACGACCGCTTTTATAAATTCTTACATGACCAAAAGTATATTTCCAAAAATCATAGAATATTTAATTATTTTATAATCCGGATGAAATCGTAAACAATTATTAGTAAAAACGTTTGGTCGAATAAATTCTTTCAATAATCCATGTAGTTAATTATGTCCGTTTATATCAAGCCAATAATCCATGTAATTAATTATGTCCATTTATATCAAGCCATTAAAGTAACCGTTAACATCGTCCTGAGAACATGGGTACGTTACACGTTTGGCCCGTTTCCGAGTCCGTTGTGTAATCCACCCAAACCTGAGCCCGTGAAGTTTATTTGGACCAAAGAATTACCAAGATAGCATTCGCCATCGGGGTCCTGCCATGCCAGAAAATGCCAGAGCTCTCGCAGCACTGTAATTAAAGCTTTGTTCACGCCAAAAACAGTAACTTCTGTCTACTGCTCACAATCACCAAGGTTACAGCACTGAACCAGCACTACTAACTATAGATCCACACATCCGGTCCTCAACCCACCACAACACCCGTGGTCTGTTGTTGCCAACAACCAATCCTACGACAATAACAATCACAACACTACCCCAACTGACACCCACAACCAAAACTTGCAATCCACCGTAGTCACAACAAGACCATCAACAACAACACTGTCATCATCACTAACGACATCAACAACACCACTGTCCAGGGTGACAGCGAGACAATAGCAAACCCGTTACTTGTTCCTGCAACTTCTCACAAACACCATCAACACAACATAGTTAAACACAACCCACCACTGTCAATAATCACTTGCCAAACCCAACTCGGCCAGAGGCCCACCGCCTCCAGCAACACTCTCGCTTGAACACCACTGCCACTGCTGGAAGTTATCCAGCCCAAGAAGTCCTCTGCAATTATACCCCCATCAATCAATATCATCCACCACCGAAACTACCAACAGATCACCACAAACATCACTACCAAGTTATCGCAGACCCACAACCTAGTACTCCTAATCCATATACCCACCTACTTCATATCAACTCTAAATCACTATCAACAATAATCTAATCCCAACCCCTATGACAGTCAATAGGAGCTGTGGCCACAGCTGTGGTTCGCGACCCAAGAACAACCGCGGTGTCGTGGTACAGGGCGACACCATTACGGAGGCAGAGGAGAAGAGGGTGGCCAGTTCATGGAAGAATGAGGGACAGAAGAAGAGTACCGAGGGAAGAGCAAAGAGGGGATGGAGAAAATTGGCTTTGGTTATTTGCAGTGGAGTAGAACAGAGGGGAGTTGAGGGAGGTTGTAAGGAGGAATCACAAGGTGAAACGCCCCGTGTCCCAATTTATTATTATAAAATAGAATCTAAACATAAAATGACCAAATTGCCCTTATCATTCCCGGGACACGAAAATCATCAACTAAACACCCGTATTCCAAAATATCTAACTAAATTAATCAAAGCATGTGAAAAGACTAAATTGCCCTTTCTTCCCGGGATACGACACAAATAAGATGATCATCATTTAATTATGCAGTATATCATACAATAAGTAATACAATTCGAGTATGCAGCGGAAGACAAATACATAAACAAATATGAATGTAATGCACCCTATGGATCCAACCCGAGGAGGAAAGCACCGCCACCTGCTGATATGCACCACTGCTCATCGAACAGCTAACCTGTAAAAGGTCTGTGAGGGGGTGAGACCAACCACTGTCTCACCGCAAACAAATAAACCAATAATATACAATTACAAATCAACTACAAGTACACCGGCATCAGGCAACAGCAACCACAATGCACAAACAAGTCACAATACACACACAAGTCATTATCAGACTACAAACCATCACTAATCATTACTTATTCTACTATCGTTGTTATTAGGTTTGAATATTTTATTAGGGCCCTCTACTGTGTGCGTCGAGCTCGGTCCCGTCTGATCAGACATCCAGGGCATAAGCCCAAAAATATCCAGGGCAAAGCCCAATACCATCATAGAGAGAGAGAGACAGACAGAGAGAAAGAGGGAGGTAGAAAGGGGGAGGTAGAAAGAGGGAGGTAGAACCGGTCATAACAGACCCATATGCTAAACCGCATATACCATGCAAAACCGCATGAAATCCCGAGGGGTATCACTTCCTGCTCGAATCAACCGGTCAACAGCCCCACAGTAGAATTATTATAGTATTATATTCTCAATTATGCTTAAAGAGTTTCGTGTACCATTACATATGACTGTCCAGGTTTGTGTGGATTTTACATCTTATTCTCAAGTCCGGGCCTCCAGCCCATAGTCCACCACACGAACCACAAAACCATATATCACGTTATTTAACACACAAAACAGGTCACACTCAACAGGCATACTATACCACACTGGTACACAGTTCATATAATCATGTACACTGCATCAGAGGCATCATCAATAAAATACAAGGTGTAAGCAAGAACATCGCAAAGCAGGCAAGCATGCACACAGCATTCAAGGCCAAACAAATAATACCACTTTGTACACCAAGACAATTAACCGAGTATTGTAGGCAGTAATGCATACAAAGGTTTATAAGTCCTCACCTTGATTGTTAGAAACATTTTGGACGATAAGCCAACTCCAACCTTGACACTATCGGGTTCCTATAATTATAACCCAAATACAATCACATATACAAATCCGCAAGATGATGAGGTCCATGCATTGAATGAACTAGCTAGTTAAGTTTCCTGACAATAACCCTTAACCTCACTTGGTATATAAAGGATTAGGACCCAACCCAAAATAATCAATTTTATAAATGACCATGCTCAAATTTGGAAAATTCATTTAGAAACCAAATGCATAGACACCAAAGTTTCATGGCTCAAAACCTCATGGCAAGTTTATTGACTGGAGTAAATCTTTGACTAAAATCATGCACTGGAAACAAATTTAAAGCCACTGAAAATGCCAACTCACATTTAGAGTAATTTAGTTATTAGGTATCAAAATTTTTGCATACACTGTGCGCCTTAATATGATGATTTGGTGAGATAGGATTTCAAATTTTTTTTTTAAAAAAAATAAATCATATAGGCCATATGAAACGCACTAAATCGGAGTTGTTGCATATCCACAGTATCAATGGAATCCTCGAAGATTTAATATCCAAATCAGCCCCAAGAACTCGAACATTTTTTTTCTTAAACATTTCTGCCAAAACCTCAAACCAGCACATGGTTGCATTTATTTCATTAAAACCTCTCTAATAAAATCACCAAAACATGGGACGAATTCCTAGTCATGCTGTCCAACACTAAGAACCCAGAATCAAATCGAAATAAATTGTAAAATACTTTTACCATCTTCTTGAAAGCCCAAAACAATTAAAGAATAGACCCTGCTTATCAAAATCCAACCCATTATTATACTCATTATCAAGTTCCAATACAATATCCAACGACCAATTAAATTTCCAGCAAGAACATGAACACTTAAGAGCACCCAACCGAACATCTATCTCAACAATAATTTGATTTGGGAATTCACAAACCAGGTTCGTTGGAGCACTTACCAGGATCGGTAATCGCAAGACCCGAACTAGAAAACCCAAGGTACAACCTTGCCCTTATCCTGAATGTGTCATGGGTCAATACCGAAGAGAAAGAAAGAATCAGGGAAGGAGGCAACAACAATTGCTTGGGCGACGAGGAGTTGCAGGCAAAAGAGAGTGAGTGAGGCTAGAGAAATTGAGAGTGAGAGGTATCGATGAGAAGGAATAATAAGGAGAGGAAAAGAAAACTAAAAAGAGAGGGTGAGAGGGTATGAACGGCGTTGGGAGTAAAGAAAAGAATGAAAAAGACAAGATACTGGGTTTGAATATGTGTTACCAAAACCCTTCAAACCCATACGATGCGTTTTGGACATCCATAAAATCATTTTTTCATTGTGAGTGCCAAGCTTGGTCAAAACATGTGCATTTTTTTTCCTTTTTTTTTTTAAATTCCCAAAACTACGTTGTATTAGTTAATACTACTCTAATACTTGTGTTTCATACCTAAACACAAAGTTTATTCTAAAGTACCAATTAAGGAATAAACTTGTAAATAAAATAGGGTGGGGATTCCTTTAAGAACAAATTTAAAAGACTCATGAAAATTAGTTGTCTTTTGGCCAAAAGAAAATTTCAAAATAGATTTTTACGAGGGTAAAATTGGAAAAATAACTTTAAAATTTTCATAAATAAAATTATTAAAAATTCGGGGCGTTACACAAGGGAAGATTGAAGGAGATGATTAAGATAAATAATTGAGGAAGATGATTTAGAGAAGATGAGATGGGAAAACAGAAAGGTAATTGAAAGAGAGGAAAGGGTTCGGCAAAAAAGAGAAGAAGAAGACAGAGGAGGAAAAAGATTGAAAAGAAAGAAGAGAGAGAAGTGGAGAGACATGAAGTGACGGTGAAGAAAATAAAAAGGGAAGTGATATAAAGGAGAAATAATTGAGGGAGTGAGTTAGTGGAGAAAATAATTGAGGAGAAGCAAAGATATTAAATAATTGGGCCTGCCTTTACCAGAATCAAACCACGTTGCACCCGTCATAATTATTTTTTAAGAACAAAACATAATAATTTGTTTTTTTCCAAAACTCTTTATAAACCAATTAATATCAACATAAATTCCAAAGATCATTTTGAAATATATAACAAGTATAGAAAGTAGATTTTCCTTGAAGAACATATTTAATACATCAAAAAAAAATGAGTAAGTAAATGTATTACCGACAATTATCAAAATTTTCTTAAAAGTGGTAAGAACAAAATGATTGTCATTAAAAAAATTAATAATTATGTGGTGTGTTGGACAAGTTTTGAATTTGAAAACTGAAGTTCGGAAGATTTTCTAAGGATCAAACAAAGTGGTAAAAATTCGAGTTACCACAATAAAGGTTAGAATCACATGGTAAATTAAATAAAATTTACCCAGCCGTTACAGTCTTCCCTCCTTTAAGGAATTTCGTCCCCGAAATTCGCACAGTAAACCACGAATCCCCATAAACCTCAATAGATATGGTTATCATGACCATCAATCCTTCCACTCTTCATCAAATTTGTGAACTCAAAGTTATCACCCATGAATCACAATTAAATTCTTCAAATACATTTTGATTATATCTCCCCAAACCATGCTGATCATTAATTCAAAATTTGCTTCTAACATATTTATCCATTAATTTAAATTTTTTTCTAAATCCACCAAAATTAGCAAAGATCATAACTCCAAATATAGCTTTTTATATAATCCTACAAAATTTTCAAATCATCAAACTCATTTTGTTTAAAAGATTGAATCACCTCCAACATCAAAGAATTCCATGAACATTAGTCCAATCCTCAAATCAAGTTATTACGTCACAAACAACTTTAGTATCCAAAGATCATCAAATCATCAACCCATTTCTTAAAAAAAAAATTGAATCACCTCCAAAATCATAGAATTTTCCAAGAATATTTATCCATTCTCAAATCAAGTTATTACGACATAAACCAAGCAGTACCCAAAAGTCTTCTTTTTGTTTTCCACATCCTCAAGTCATATAATATCATATCATCACTTAAAGACATAACAACCAAAACCCAAAAAACAGATCTTACTTGTTCTGTCGAAACTTCTGATGCACAGGTACAACAAGGTAGACTTCTTGCCTTCTCAAGGTCCCTTTACTTCACTGTTCTTCCCGGGCAACGACCATGTTTGGACTTTATAATAAAATCTTTAGAAACGTTTCATCATCAAATCATAATAGTTAAATAAAACTTCCCAAAATAGTGGTTATACCTTATAAACATATTTAACCCGCAGCCTAAGCTGTAAATGTCATTTTATCAAAACTCATCCTTTAAAAACTTATCTTTCCAAAACTTCGGATCAACAAAACAACAGCGTTGTAAAGTACTGAAATATGGGTAACTTGTCGTCCAAATGTATTTATGAGAAAGAATACTCACATGCAAGTGTTCTGCAGCAGGCTGGCATCCCTCGACTGGATCCATTATGCACTAACCATATGAATATTATGCAATCATGTAAAACATGTGGAGCGAGCTATGCACAACAAACAAGCATAGTAAATACCCAAGGACCTACCGCCCGCTCCGCTACCAAAATGAAACACCCCGACCAAAATTTACCCAACATACAGTAATTACGGACAACGGTGCCGACACGTGGCACAAATAGTAGATAAATAGAAAATCTGGCCAAACGGCCCAATGGTAATATCAATTCACCCGACCTCGATACATCAACAACAATAGCACAGCGGAAGAAATATTAATAATCACAGCAAAAGTATGAATCGACTCGATGCAAAACTATGGATCCAGATCCGTCAGAGGAGATGCCGCAGCCTGCCATGATGCATACCTGCACAAGAAACAACGTGGCCTGCCGATGGGGCAGGTGAGGGGTGAGATTCTCCATAATCTCACCGACACATAACCCATGATGAACATAGCAGAAACTTAACAGTCAAGAGCACATCAATACGGCATACAAGTCGTGTTCACATCATAGAACAAATACTGTCACAAAGAACAATGAGGACTATGCAAGTGTCCACCCCATCGACTATGCAATGCACTGACCATCTAATACTGACTGTACCATACACTAGTACCCGACTAGGACACCTCAACTCTACCACATGTTGGGTAACCGACCCAGTCTCAACAAACTATACAATACATACTCTGGTCCTGATAGACTATACTCAATAGAGGTTCCTCATCGTATGATAACATACCGCTATTGTGCTTGCTGATCACCTAACCCGGTACCAAAACAATCTCAAATCACGTGAGCCTCGCTCACCGGGTAGCCGGCAACCTGCACGGACCATACCCAATCAACATAACAAACCGGTCCCCGGGTAGAATCACAACACAACACGGTAACAACAATCATCACAACAACTCGTAACCACATCAACAATTCTCATTAAGCTCGATCTCTGGGTATCGACATACCCTTAGGAATAACAATCATCCAACCGTCGACCACAACCAACATCCAGCATATCTCAATATCTCATAAAAAACGACAAGTGATACTCATCTGACAATTATAAAAAAAAGGGACAACAAACAAAGGACAACTGGCAACCGATGCCAATAATAATAGACTACTCGCGACCAACGACAACAACTAACACCCGCAAAGCGGCAACCTTGCCGACCACGGTCAACCGTTTATACTGAGGTCTGACAACCTCACAGGGTATGATCATGAGACATCATGCATATGAACATATCACATCACAGCTCATCAAAGCAATCTCAACAACGTACAAATCTTCACAACAAATATCACCAAATATCACAAAGATATCAACAACAATAAACCATAAGACGCAATGGAACCTATGTAGCTCCAAGACCAACCATCCCGGCTATCACGGGTGGAATGACGTATATGCAACCTCACCTTGGCCTGTTATTAACTTTGGGTTTCCGCCACAAGTTCCAAAGTCGATTCCTCGTTGAATTGCTCAGTATCAACTCCTATATAACACATAATATACATACATAAGATGCACAACAAATGATATGTATGCACATATAAAAAGATTATTTATCGACTTATCCTGTACTGAATCCATCATTGTCGCTCAAGACCGTTTTCGTTTTAAATACTGTATTCGGTTATACTAACCATTTAATAAATCTACAGCCTTCATAAATATTTCCCCAAAAAATACAGTGTCTTACAAAATAATTATTTTCTCGATAAGCAACTGATAGTTAATAAATACAAAAATAATACTAATAGTAAAATCGATAAATAATGAAAGTGGTAAAATAATATAACCAATGATAAAATTAAAATTAAAATAATAATAATAGTAATAATAATAATAATAATATTAATAATAATAATAATAATAATAATAATAATAATAATAATTCTCCAGTGGGTTAGAATAAATGAAAATAATAATTTCTCTACAAATAAATATTAAATTAGCCACATTTGGTAAGTCATAATAATTACAGTAAATAATTATATGAATGAGTAATATTAAAATAATTCCTTAGAGACAAACCGTATGGTTATAAAAATATACCAAAAGGCTATTTAGGTATCTCATTCAGTATATATGTTTTTCAAATAAATATTTCCGTCGACTATTAGGTAAAATAATTTATATCCCATTAATATTATAAACAATCATAAATAATTGGTAACTAATTTAATTAATACATAAATATTAAATAAATAAAATGTCATATTAGTAATTTTTCTGATAATTATTAATTTAAAAGAGTGATACCAAAATAATATTATGACTGATAAATAATTATATTTTATAACTTATAAGTCATTAATATAAGACGATAAATAAATAAATATTATGTCCGTTATAATTATTTAGCTGAAGAGAAGTTATATAAATAAACTTGTTGGTTACTATTAATAAATATTTGAATAACCAAAATATTACTCCTGTAAACTAGAAAATAAAGATAATATTATTTATTATTATTACACAATTAAAACCTGAAATAATAATAGTCAAAGTATCTTAGAAAAATATAAATTCAAGCATAAATTAATATTCCCTAGAAAATATTAACTTAACTCATAAATAAAATGTCACGACCGCTTTTATAAATTCTTACATGACCAAAAGTATATTTCCAAAAATCATAGAATATTTAATTATTTTATAATCCGGATGAAATCATAAACAATTATTAGTAAAAACATTTGGTCGAATAAATTCTTTCAATAATCCATGTAATTAATTATGTCCGTTTATATCAAGCCATTAAAGTAACCGTTAATATCGTTCCGAGGACGTGGGTACGTTATACGTTTGGCCCGTTTCCGAGTCCGTTGTGTAATCCACCCAAACCTGAGCCCGTGAAGTTTATTTGGTCCAAAGAATTACCAGGATAGCATTCGCCATCGGGGTCCTGCCTTGCCAGAAAATGCCAGAGCTCTCGCAGCACTGTAATTAAAGCCCTGTTCAAGCCAAAAATAGTAACTTCCGTCTACTGCTCAGAATCACCAAGGTTACAGCACTGAACCAGCACTACTAACTATAGATCCACACATCCGGTCCTCAACCCACCACAACACCCGTGGTCTGTTGTTGCCAACAACCAATCCTACGACAATAACGATCACAACACTACCCCAACTGACACCCACAACCAAAACTTGCAATCCACCGTAGACACAACAAGACCATCAACAACAACACTGTCATCATCACTAACGACATCAACAACACCACTGTCCAGGGTGACAGCGAGACAATAGCAAACCCGTTACTTGTTCCTGCAACTTCTCACAAACACCATCAACACAACATAGTTAAACACAACCCACCACTGTCAATAATCACTTGCCAAACCCAACTCGGCCAGAGGCCCACCGCCTCCAGCAACACTCTCGCTTGAACACCACTGCCACTGCTGGAAGTTATCCAGCCCAAGACGTCCCCTGCAATTATACCCCCATCAATCAATTTCATCCACCACCGAAACTACCAACAGATCACCACAAACATCACTACCAAGTTATCGCAGACCCACAACCTAATACTCCTAATCCAAATACCCACCTACTTCATATCAACTCTAAATCAACATCAACAATAATCTAATCCCAACCCCCATGACAGTCAATAGGAGCTGCGGCCATAGCTGTGGTTCGCGACCCAGGAACAACCGCGGTGTCGTGGTACAGGGCGACACCAGTGCGGAGGCAGAGGAGAAGAGGGTGGCCAGTTCATGGAAGAATGAGGGACAGAAGAAGAGTACCAAGGGAAGAGCAAAGAAAGGAAGGAGAAAATTGGCTTTGGTTATTTGCAGTGGAGTAAAAAAGAGGGGAGTTGAGGGAGGTTGTAAGAAGAAATCACAAGGGAAGATTAAAAGAGATGAATAAGATAAATAATTGAGGAAGATGATTTAGAGAAGAAGATATGGGAAAACAGAGAGGTAATTGAAAGAGAGGAAAGGGTTCGGCGAAAAAGAGAAGAAGAAGACAGAGGAAAAAAAATATTGAAAAGAAAGAAGAGAGAGAAGTGGAGGGACATGAAGTGACGGTGAAGAAAATAAAAAGGGAATGGGGCCTGCGTTTACCAGAATCAAACTACGTTGCACCCATCATAATTATTTTTTAAGAACAAAACATAATAATTTTTTTTTTCCAAAACTCTTTATAAACCAATTAATATCAACATAAATTCCAAAGGTCATTTTGAAATATATAATAAGTATAGAAAGTAGATTTTCCTTGAAGAACATATTTAATACATCAAAAAAAAAATGAGTAAGCAAATGTATTACCGACAATTATCAAAATTTTCTTAAAAGTGGTAGGAACAAAATGATAGTCATTAAAAAAAATTAATAATTATGTGGTGTGTTGTACAAGTTTTGAATTTGAAAACTGAAGTTCGGAAGATTTTCTAAGGATCAAACAAAGTGGTAAAAATTCGAGTTACCACCATAAAGGTTAGAATCACATGGTAAATTAAAAAAAATTTACCCGAGTCGTTACAACTTTTCTCCGAGGATTACCCAAGGGAATTAAGCAGAGGTAAAACAGTATTGCTTTTCAAACATCAAGAAAAAATTTGATCTAATCTATGAAGAAAAATGATGTCTAATTCATGTTGAAAGGTCATTGAGGAGAGTGACAAAGTTGTCTACCATAATACTATTGTAGGTATCGAATTTAAATCTTTTATAGTAAGTTATCTCGACTTGCTTCAATGACGACTGTTTGGGAGGACTTGAAAATGTGCATTGCCTTCTTGAATTTTTTTTTCACATAAATTTTTATTATTATACAAATTTATTCTTCTTTGATTTCGTTTTTGTATATAAATGCTTGCCACCACATATACACTAACCCTTTATTTCTTATAAATTTTTTACTAGACATTTCCTTCTTTTACATATTTAGTATTATTTAATTCTTGATAAAGTTATTATACTTTATTTATTTATTTATTTCTTCATGTATAGCAACAGTTAAATTTAGTTCTATTTTATAATTATTTGAAATTTAATTTTTTTCATAATATTATTAATATTACTATTATCCTAAAATAAGAAATTATTTAATTTATTAATATTAATTTATGGGCAATATCTATTATATATATATATAATAGATATTGCCCATAAATTAACATATTTTAGAGATGATACCTGGCACTTTAATAGAATATAAACAAGACATCTAGCTTCATATTATACCTTCACTCTTTTTGTACAGTATCAATTTAGTTTAGCAAAAGAATTATGTATGGATGTTCTTAGCTCTTTTTAAAAAAATAATGTTCTGATGATAAGATCTTGGGATTAACTTTTTAATTTATATTGATTCTACTTTTTTATACATTTTTATCATTAATTTCTCTATATTTTTTATGTAATTAATTAAATAATAATTATATTTTTAACAAAAAAATAAATATCAATATGTTGGGTGACTATCAAAGAAATTTTTTAAAAATTTTTTACTAATATAGTAAGATATTTAATTTCCACACCCGTGTATTCCATGGGGTGTGTACTAGTGCTTGTATGCCACACAGTCCTTTCCTTAAGTCTTTGGATTAGTATATTGTTTCAATTTCTCCTTTTGGTTAAAATTTATTGTTGCGGGTGGCAAATCGTTGTGCTGATTTTTTGGCTAAGTTTGCTTTTTCTTTTTCCCTTGGTGTTACTCACCTAGATCAGCCACCTAGGGCGTGTGTACCTCTTATGGATTACGACCTTACTGGAGTTTCTGTTCCATGAGGCATGTACTTTCATGGTTAATCAATAAAGTTCGGGCTACATACTCCGAGCGCTAAGTACTTTGAGTCCTCTTCTTATTTCCTAAACTCTCTCTCTCTACATTTTTTTCTCTCAACTCTCTCTAAAACCAAAACTCCCCTCTTCCTCAACAAGGTAGAGGGCTGCCGCCGGCTCCTCTCGGGCTGGTCGGCAAGCCCTCTTCCTTGTTGTCTTGGCTTTATCTGCTTTCTTCTTGTATATTATCTACAGATCTGTTACAAATCTGACTTTTATCTTCTAGATCTGCTTCAGATCTAGTTTTTCCAAGATGGGTTTGAAGAGGAGCGGTGGCTGTGGTGGTGCCGGCTTCTGTGGTGCAGGTGACAGCGGCTTCGTCCTCCCCGATCTCTGCGCTGACATCTACCCGGACCTATGGGTTGGAGTCTATGCGCTTTTGTCTTCTCTTTCGGCTTTCGTTTCAAAAATTGGGCTGTTTGTTCATACTCCTGGGCTCGAAGAGGTTGGAGCCGAGTTGCTGCGTTGCCGGCGACTTGACTCAGAGTTGTATTTTGTAATTGGGCAGAACCTCATTACGGGGCACTGCCTCTCTTCTCTCTTTGTAGCTTTTTTCTCTGTTTTGGGTTAAGCACTTTTTGTATACCTCAAGTTTTTCTTTTGTCCTGATCGTATACCCCGGAGTTTCTCTGTCCCTTTTATGTACCTCGAGTTTCAATTTTTGTCCTTTTCACGTACCTCGGACAGCCCAAGCGATGACATGGTCATCTATCGGGGTCCACTTGACACGTGGCATAATGCCATTGGCGCCAAATGGATATTATTGTGGGTCCCACCTTATTTCTCAAATATTCTAGTTTGTGGGTCCCACGAAAAAAAATCCCACGTGGCACCATTGACATTATGCCACGTGTCAAGTGGACCCAGACAGATGGCCATGTCATCGTCCGGGCTGCCCGAGGTACGCAAAAGGGACAGAAATTGAAACTCGGGGTACATAAAAGGGACACAAAAACTCGGAGGTATACGATCGGGACAAAAGGAAAACTCGAGGTATATAAAAGGTGTTTAACCCTCTCTGTTTTCTTAGGGAAAATCTTGTATCTGTTAGATCTTATTCTGCACATGTACTGGTGGTTTCTATTCCCTTTTTATGATCTATAAAATGATTTTCCCCTTGGTTCAAAAAAAATCATTAAAGTTCTCTCATTCTCACCAAAAAAAAAATTATTGTTGCGGAGAGTGCAATGAATTCTATTTTTAAAGAAAGTTATTCTACGTTAAATTCTCATTGTTAGGCTAAACGTTGCAATTTGAATGCTGCAAGTGACATTTTCTCAAGGCTTGGCTTATACGGCCGACATACAATTTTAGTTTTTTTGCTTTTATTTTTCTTATACGATTGTCAAGTCTTTATTTTAAATATCCCCTTCCCGGATTTCATTCCATGTCATGCGTCCTACATCCCATTCTAAACTAATTAATTAATCAACTAGCGAATATGTAAATCATTGATTGTGTTATACTTTGTAGAGTTTATAAATTAATGAATTTTCTAAAATTGAATTCTCAGACCTTCATTTTGAATCAGTAAATGGATGCTCTATTATAAATCTATAGGATAGGACAATGCTGTAAAGATGCTGCAATAATGTGTAAAAGAAGGAAATATATGTATTAAATTACTACAATCGTGATGTTGTTGCAAAGATGTTGTGAAAAATTGAAATTTTATTAACATAGAGAGACTAATTGAGGAATTCTTATAATAATTTTTTCATTTTTTTCACAAAACAAAAATGTATTCGTTGCAATCATATGTATAGACACAGTTAATCTACATTAACTAACGCAGGATGCAAAACAAATTTAGCATTAAACGTACACCATAATATTCACATAATTTCGTAATAGAAAATATTTGAGGACCGAAATTTATGATTTTGATACGAATAAGATAACTAGAAATTAAGCTTACCTAAAAATTTAGGAGCTTAATAGATTTAAAAAAAAATCACCACTTGATACTTCTACTTCTCGATAGTGGTAGGGTCAGGTTTTAAGGCTTAGTTTGGGAACAAATTGTAGGGAAAAGAAAATTAGAAGAAAGGAAATGGGAGGAATGAAAGAGAAGAGAATAGCATTGTGTATTCCCTCCACTTGTTTGGAATAATGGAGGAAATAAAATGGAGAGAATGATAAAAATATTAAATATATAAACATCAAATTATCTATATATCTTTATATATAATTAAATAATGTCTTAATTAAAATTTAAGATAGCCAATATCAAAAAAAGTTAAATTTTTTCATTTCTCTCCCATTCTCTCTGATCCGGATAAATCAAAAATAGGTGGGTCTATTTTCTCCTCAAATTCTCTCCATTTCCTAATGAGTGAATGAGTGTTCATTCACCATATTTTTCCCCATTTCATTCTTCCCCACTTTCCTCTTTTTCCAAACTTAACATGAAGAGTTTATAAAAGGATCGTGAAAGACCAAAAGATCAAAGCTTGCGGGAGGCATTAAATAGAGTAGTATTAGAAAATCAAGCCCACTAAGTAGAATAGTATAAGAAAGAAATCAAGCAAAACATATAGAAAGTAATTTATATAGACTCAATTGAGCAGACTTAGACAAAAACTACTAATGCCAAGTTGTTTCTAATGTAATTTATTACCCTAAATATATAGACCGAATTTTGGGGGCCTGGCCCTGTTTATCCCCTGGGCCCTGATTTTGATCCTTTTGATAGGATCCCACCAGCTAACAATGATTAGCAAGGTAATTAGTTAACTTTATATATTCACTTAAACATATTAGTGCAAAATAAAAAGTTCAATTTTATTCAACGGGCTTATAGCTTTTCTTTTTTTTTTTGAGAAATATGGGCTTACAGCTTAGCTTATTTTTTAGTTTTTTTTTTTATAACCAGCTTAGCTTATTGGTACACTTGCATTTGCTAAAAGGGTGAGATTTTTGGTTTAAAATTTCATCTTTAAGGTCGCTTAGTATGAATTTGGTTTTATATAAAAAATAAAAATATACGCTCTGGATGAGAGGTTTTCGTCATGTTAAAAGCAGGAAAATTTTTCTTTTTGTTTTTTTCAAAAAAAGAAAAGAATTGATACATCGTTCCATGTGCAACCTGATTGGAACACGGCTCCAAAAGAATTGGCTGGCAGGTCGAGCGAATACCAAAACCTTGTATAAAACTATTCTCCTAAAATGAAAAAAAAAAACTTTTGTAAAACTTATTAAAATCTAGCTTCCATTTTCTTATAAAAAAAGAAATCTAGCTTCCATTCTCTAATTCAGAAAAAAGAAAACCTTCCTTTTCCTCTTTTTGTGAAAAAAGGAAAAATAAAAATCTGATAAGATAGTTGCATTTAAGAAAGAAAAAAAGGAGAAAAAAGGGATGACGTGGCTAGTTATGCGAAAGTGATGTGAACGCGTAGCAATAGCATAACGGAGGAGGGATGGGACAGTACCGTCCAGCTCAGCAAAACGATCAGCCTTTACCGTCGTCAACACGTGGAATACACGTGGTTGGCCCCCACCACCTAATTTATTACGGACCCACACACTTATTTTCTCTTAATAATAAAACTTCGAGACTTCAATTAAACTAAGACCACCGTGTGTAACGAAAAGACAATTTATTAATTTTTTTTCAAGAAACGAAAAGACAATCTACAATCTAATAAAATGGCCATCTATATAAATATATTAAATCCAGAGACCTCGTGGTGACAAGCGGCTCTCATTGACATGTGACAACTAATTTTATCAAAAAAATAATTAATGTATTATTTAGTGAATTTATTAAAAAAACTTTTAATATTCTATATTTAATTCTAAATTAATTGTTTGTATGTAAATTGCTAGAGGGAAAGTAAGGGCAATGAAAAGGTATAATTGAGTCACATGCATCCATATATCAAATTATGAAATGTTTTTTGAAAACTAAATTTCACATGTATTTAATGTTACAATTTAATGTTATAATCAATTTTTGTGCTATAAAATTGAGGAAAACCACACACTATAGCGATGGTATTACTAAGGTAATTTCTTTTTTTTTTTTTCATAACTAAACAAAACCATGCTTCATGTTTTAGAGAATTGGTTACTTATATATAGTTAAACTTCTGAATTTTCAGGGCAAAATAAAAAATTTGTGCTTCATTCACAATCAAAAAATAAAACCAAAGGCAAACAACATAACCTTCAAGGGGATTCAAGGTAAGCTTTCAAATCCTCTCAATATACTGTTCCTATTTTAGTATTCCTATTTTAGAGCAGGAAATACCTTTTCAATTGCTTTTGTCTCCTTCGGTAAGATTAACTAAATATCCATATGCAACACGGTATAAATCAATCAACACACAAACACGTGTGTAACACGTGCAGTTGTCTAGTTTTTTATTAATTTAGAGTTCGTCTAACCATTAAGCTATTTTGTTCTGCTTAAACAAGTCTCGAATTGGAGATTGTATACTGAAAATTCTCATTAAAAAAACTCCCCCTATATAATTAAGCGTACGATTCAATTCGAAACCCAGATTAATGGAGCCAGAATTCAGGATAACAATTGAAAAAAAAAAAGAATAGCCTTTTTCGTTGGTTTCTAATTGGTTAATGGGAGGAAGTTGTGAACAAATCATATGCAAATTCACTAAAGTAGTTGAGGAGAAGGTTGGAGTTGAAAATGAATGTTTTATATATGTTTTTTTCCCTTATCTCAAAACAGATTTCCCTATCTGTCGGCGCCGGGATGTTTACTTTCTTCTCTGCTACTCATTTGGGGACACAGTTTAGGTGGCTAATTAAGCTAAGCTCTAATTAGCTACAAAATTTAGCTAGAAGGATCTTAATTATATGCCTCATGATTCTTTCTTCTTGTAAGAAAAGAATTAGGAAGGATTTAGTACTATTTCTACCTATAAATTTATTCTTCAACAAGAACGTCTACCAATTTGTAAATTAGTCTTGGTCTTTATAAAGTTAATCAAGTCCTTATCGTAATAATTCTTACTATGGTCCGCCTCTGACATGCCAAGAAACTATCTACATTCTTATCTTATCAGTATTTTATTATTTTGGCAAAGTTAAACAAAAAATGGTTTTCAATACTCGATCGAGAGATGTGGCTAGCAAAATCAATGATTCTAGTTAAGTCGTCGTGATTTTGACTACTTAATAAAGATGGAAAAGTAAAGAGAAATTTTATGGTGGGACTCCCAAGTTAGTTTGATTTGTTTGTTGTAGACTTGATCTTAAATTGTGCAGATTTATTTCCTAAATAATATATAATAAATAAAGAAATAATATAAATTTTAGGAGATGAATAGGAAACTTATAAGGTAAATTAGAGAAATAAATAAACCCTAGAATAGAAACAGCGAACAATCAAAGGTAATCTGTTAACATAAATAGGAGTCTACAACAAATCATACTTGAGGAGTCCCCATCATAAAATTTCTCGAAAAGTAAAATATGTTTATAAATATTTGTATTTTCCTATAATATGAATATAAAAAAGTTCACCAATGTTATAAAAATAGTTCCATTAATTTTACAGCTGATTTTAATTAGGATCTTTTATTTTTATTTTCTCACAATCACAAATTGCATCTTTGAACATATTTCATTCTTTCATTCTATCCCGTATATCTTTTACCCTTTAGTTGTTTATATTACATCAAAGGACATGAATAATAAGGCTGTTATCTGACAAGATCGATTAATGTATCACAAAATTTACAAAATTGTAACTGAAGGATTGAAGATATCATAATTACCTAGTTGAAATGTGAAACGCCCCGACCCGTATTTACCGTACACAGTAAACACGTGCCGGAACTGTGACGACCCAACCAAAATAAGCCCAGCATACAGTGTATACATTAGTAACTCGGGCTTAACAGCCCAAAAAAAATAATAACACAATCGGCCCAATGGCCCAACAATAACAAAACAATGCACAGCGGAAGACTTAACAACTCACAAAAATACTGTATGCGACACTGCTGCAAACTATGGAACCAAGCCTTGTCCAAGGGATAACGCTGCAGCCTGTCTGGAATGCACCAATCCTGTACCAAAAATAACTCATCCTACGGGATGAAAGCCCGCAGGTGAGGGGTGAGTCCGAAGTGCTCACCGACGAAGGAAAGACAATCAATATGCACACTAAAATTACTCAAGTCGAAAACACAGGCTAAACAGCCCAACCAAAAGACTTGATCCAAAACCGGTCCAAGACCGAAAAGACTCAAATAAAATCCAATTATCCAATTTTATCTTTCCGAGCCCCGTCACGGATAAGCTAGGGTCGTACCAGGTTATCAACCTATTCCTGGTGCCAGATCAAAAAGAACCCGGGATCAACATCCCAATATCAAACTCAGGGATCAACATCCCAATCAAACCGACATCAACATGCCCATCACAAGTAACCCAGATCATGGCCACCACAAAACAGTCTCAAACCATCCGGTCGTACCACTACTTACCACGCGACAATTATAATACTGTCATTAAAATCAAATCACACCGATCGACATCCCTAACCAAAATACCGGGAAAGACATCCCATCCAAAATCAAGGATCGACATCCTTTCACAATTTATTAATTAATCCATTATACTTATTCCAAAAGACACAGTAAATCAACACGGGGATAAACATCCCAAAACCAAAACATAGCACCGGGATAGACATCCCGAGACAAACCACAACAAATGCAACCAACAGCAATGCAATAAACCTCAAGCACAATAACCGAGTAATACAGGCACATAATGAAGGAAATCCATCCTCACCTTGGCCGATTACTCAACTCCGGAAACAATGACTGGTCCTGACGCCGGCTCCTCGGGAAACTGCCCGATATCCGAACCTATACAACAAAACCATATATACATATAAATGCATATAATCGGTATACTATGATGCCCAAACTACGAAATTACCCATCCCGGTTCCTATCCGTTATTATTAACTTTTACCGAAAATATTTTACCGTACGTATATCCGAATATAATTTCGGTACCATACTTTAATTAAAATTCTTTTCAAAATATTTTCATAAATAATTATAATTTTCCAAAATTATAATCTCCATAATTTCTAGAAAAATAATAACCTAATTATAATTTTCAGAAAATATTTATATAGTATTTATCCTTTTTCTAAATACATATAATAGTATTTTCCAACTCAAAATATAATTAACTTTAATTTCCAAAGTACATATATATATAATTCCCACAACCATAATTTTCCTGGCAAATAATTTATATATATATAATTCCCAGAAATTATTTCATGGTATAAATATATTTTTCCAAATAATATTAGTTTTTCCCAAAACATTACTTAATTATTTATCAAAGCATATATATTTATATTTTTCATAAAATACCAAAATTAAACTAACCATAATTTTTTTCAAAGTAATTATATAATTTTTTTCCAAAATTATAAACCAGATTAATAAATAAATACCTATATATATATTTATTATTTCTTTTTTTTTTAACTGGACTGGGCCATGAACAGTAAGTCCATGCCCAGCCCAGAACAGCCCAACAGTGAGCCCAACTGTTCAGGCCCGCGAAGCAGCCCGTCAGCAGGGTCCAACCCGAATTCCAACCCGTTGTGAGTCGGGTACTCACCTGGCGGAAACGGATCGTGGTGCCGGGTAGGAGGCTGGCAGCACGGCGAGCGGTAGGGACGGGCGAGGACGAGCGCGGCAGGAAGACAAGCGGCGGCTGGCGACTCTGGTACGGAAGAAGGAAGGACACGGCGGTGACGGCAGAAGGCGGGAGGCGCAAGGAAGACGGATCCGCCGGGTCTGCGTCGGGTCTAGGCTCCCTGGCGGCGCGTCGGTGGACGGAAGGAGGAGGAAGCGACGGCGTCGAGGTCGCGATGGCCCGGCGACCCTGACGACGGCGGTGGTGAGACGATCTGCGGCGGGGAACGCCACTCGGTGAACAGTGGCAGGGGCGCCTGGGGGTGACGGTGAACAGTATGGTTTTCTTTTTTTTTCCTTTTTCCTTCTTTATTTCTATTTTCTTTCTTTTCCTTTCCTATTTTTTTGATTTTTTTCTTCTCCTTTTAATTTTTTTTCTCTTCATATTTTTTTTTCCTTCTCTCTTTTTCTTCTTTTTTTTCCCTCTGTATTTTTTTCCGTTTTGTTTTCTATTTTGTTGTTTTTTTTTAACTTTCCTTTTCTCTTTTTTTTTCCTTTTCTTTTCTTTTTCTCTCTTTTCTTTTCTTTTTCTCTCTTTTTCTTTTTTTTTCCTCTCTTTTTCTTTTTCTTCTCCTCTCCTTCTCTTCCTCTCCTTCTCCTCTGCTTTCTTTTTATAACATTGAAGTTACTGTTAATCCTGTGATTAACTATGCAGCGTGTGACTTCTCAATAATGCAGCCTGTCTGCATTACAGAGCGAGTCCAGTCCGGACCAGAAAATAACTGATACCCCTTAGTTATTTTCCGGTGTGATTTTCCGAGAAATTCCGAAACCCGAAAAATACCAACTTAGGCCCGGAAAATCCACGGAAAAATCACGAGCGCGGGAAAACTCTCGGTTTCGAAAAACGACTTCCGATTTACCTTGAATTAATTACCCAAGATTGATTCAACAGTAAATCACAGTAAAAAGACTTTTACAATCCCGGTAAAAATCAAAAATTTTACCCGGGCTGTTACAAAATGAGCACCCGGTGTTAAGATAGTGCTCTTTAGTTTACTCAAAAAGTTTATATTAAAAGAAAAACTGAAGCTAATTAATAACACATAATTTTTCAAAAATTTCCTTAATTTTTTTAAAAAATATTCTTCACTATTTTTGTAACAGCCCGGGTAAAATTTGGATTTTTACCGGGACTGTTAAAGTCGTTTTACCGTGATTTACTGTTGAATTAATCTTGGGTAATTAATTCAAGGTAAATCGGGAGTCGTTTTTCGAAACCGAGGGTTTTCCCGCGCTCGTGGTTTTCCCGCGGATTTTTCGAACCTAAGTTGGTATTTTTCGAATTTCGGAATTTCTCGGAAAATCACATCGGGAAATAACTACGGGGTATCGATTATTTTCTGGTCCGGATCGGACTCGCCCGTAATACAGACGAATCGCATTATTTGGGCTTCACATGCTTAATAGTAAAAAAAAAAAAACAGATTAAAAGGGGAAGGCAGCCGGTGGAAGAAGAGAGGAAAAAATAGGAGAGAAAAGAAAGAAAAAGAAAAAAAAAGGAGAGAAGGAAAAAAAGAGAAGAAAAAAAAATAGAGAGGGAAAGGAAAAAAGAAATCGGGAGGAAGAATAAGGAAAAAGAAAAAAAAAAAAGGAGGGGAGAGGAGATGGGTCACCGCCGGCCACCGTCACCTCTGCCACCACCGAGCCGCCGCACGCATCACCACCCCTGGCATCGTCTTCCTCACAGCGTCGCCGACCGGACGCCGTCCTCGCTTCCCGAATTCGCCCCGCGACGCGCCACCAGTGGCCACCGACCCGACGGTCACCTCCCTCTTGACCCGTCACCGCTGCAACTCCCCTCGCCGTCGACTACCTGCAGCCGCACTCAGCAACCGAGCGCCTTCTGCCGCCGCCTGCTAGTTCCAGTCTTCTCGCCTCGCGTCGCTGTGCCGCCTGCTCGATGCCCAGCTTCTGCCGTGACCCGCGTCGCCCGACCCGACATCGAGGGTGAGTGACCCGTTTCCTCAACGGGTCAGCTGAAGTCTGGGCCTCTGCGCCTGGGCCGAGAGTTGACTTGTTGGGTTGCTGGACCTGTTGGGCTGTTCTGGGCTGGGCATGGGCTTACTGTTCATGGCCCAGTCCAGTAAAAAAAAAA
>JAKUCV010007846.1:70195-87973 GCA_028386065.3 Turnera subulata | reverse complement strand
TGCCTGTGGTTGGGGTATACCAAATACCCAGTGGCTCGGATATGCCAAATATCCGCAGTGGCTCGGATATGCCGAATATCCGCAGTGGCTCAGATATGCCGAATATCTGGTTAGCATGTTGTTGCCTGTGGTTGGGGTATACCAAATACCCAGTGGCTCGGATATGCCAAATATCCGCAGTGGCTCGGATATGCCGAATACCCGCAGTGGCTCAGATATGCCGAATATCTGGTTAGCATGTTGTTGCCTGAGGTTGGGGTATACCGAATACCCAGTGGTTTGGATATACCAAATATCCGGGATTTGAGATGTGGATTGGTTTGACCTAGCATCCGGAATTAATTGATAACCAGGTACGACCCTAGCTTGTCCAATGACGGGGCCTGGAAGATAAAATTGGTAATAAAAATAATTAAGCATTCATTGGTCTTGATATAGTTGTTATGGTAATTTACTTGTGATGCGATTGGTTGAGCTTGATGTGATTGGATGAGAGTCCTCTGTCGTGTTGTTTGCGATGATTTCCTCTGTTGTGTTGTTTGAGTTGTAATCCACTGTTATGTTGTTTGTGATAGATTCACCTGATTTGATTGTTGTGTTTACCTCGAAAGTGTTATGGTTGAATATATCACTGTTTATCTTTCGTCGGTGAGCGTTTCGGACTCACCCCTCGCCTGCGGGGTTTCATCCCGTAGGATGAGTTGTTTCGTGTGCAGGCTTAGTGCATTCCAGACAGGCTGCAGCGTTTCCCTTGGACAGGCTTGGATCCATAGATTGCATGTGTCGCATACAGTGTTAGTGAGTTTAAGTCTTCCGCTGTGCATATTGTTATTGTTGTTGGGCCATTGGGCCAGTTTCGTTTTTATTGATGTTATTGATGTTGGGCCGTAGGGCCATATTGTAGTTTATACTTTCGGCTATTGAGCCAGGGTTATGCTTTATACACTGTATACTAGGCCTTGTTGGGCTGGGTTGTCACAGTTCCGGCACGTGTTTACTGTATACGGTAAATACGAGTCGGGGCGTTTCAATTTTTTTCAATGGATACTTTATGGCTCAGCCACAAAATTTTTCCTGCTGATGATTTTGCAACCAAAAACAAAAAGAAAATCGAATATTTTTTTTTAAAAAAAACAAAGTGGAATAGATTTGGATCACACTCCTACCTTTAAACGTTTAATCCTGATCAAAACCTGATTCACCTAACTAGTTTTCAAAAACTAGTCTTTTTTTTTTCATGCCCTCAAAAACTAGTCTTACCCAACCCAGATCCAATTCTTGATTAATTAACCTGAACTGAAGAACAAATGAGTAGAGATCTTTAAATTTCAAGAGGAATTATTTTGTTTTGAATAGAAACACGAACTAATGCCTTTTTTAGTATCTATGTTGCTCTTGATTATCACAGTTCATGCCTGTGTTTCAATTTGGTCACATTTCATCCCTCAACTAAGTCCGATTGGCGTAATTTTGTTATTTTGACCGTTTTACCCCTGAAATCAATGACATATCAGTTTTTTCTCCCGGGTTCTTCACCTAGCCGACCTGAAACCCAGTGGATACCCAAAGCCTAACCGAAACTCAACCCGAACTGGACATTTTTTTTAATTTTTCTTTTTCTTTTCTTTTATTATTTTCTTTTTTCCAAAAATTTTAATTCTAAAAATAGATTTTTTTTTTGTTCTAGTCATTTGCAATCTATTTTTAGAACATTTGGGTTATTGGATGGGAAGGTATTTGGGTCGAAAAGAAAATAGATTGCGGATTACTAGAACGAAAAGAATTATTTATTTTTAGAATTAAATTTTTTGGAAAAAAGAAAATAATAAAATAAAAAAAAAAGAAAAATAATAAAGATTGTCTAGTTCGGGTTAGGTTTCGGTTAGACTTTAGGTATCCATCAAGTTTCGGGTCGGTTTGGTGAAGAATACGGGTGAAAAAAACTGATACGTCATTGATTTAAGGAGTAAAACGGTCAAAATAACCAAATTAGGCAAATCGGACTTAATTGATGGAAGAAATGTGACCAAATTGAAACACAGGAATGAATTGTGATAATCAAGAGTAATATAGGTACCAAAAAAGGCATTAGTCCATAGAAACACCAAGAGGTATAGCTTAAAAATATTTTGGGTGCCTAGATTTTCATATATCACATTAATGGTTTTGTTTCTACTTGTGCTATTTAAAGGAGGAGTTAATTAATTAGATAACTCTAAATTTCTCTCCACATTAATCGAGTTCTTGTTATTGAATTGCCCATCCTAACGTTTAGCTACGACATAATGTTATGTCGCCCTATTTAACTGCCAATGAAGGCTCCGTCTTGGAAGCACATTTCTGTGAAATTGACTCCATCAAATTGTCGAAGTCGAGTTTTTATTTATAGAGAAGAGATGGATACATTTTTGATAATGATGGCTAAATAAGTAGATCATTTTATTTTAGCACAGCTAAAGTAGTAGTAGGTCCTGACCTTGATTGATTGTATTGTGGCTGCTTTTCAAATATAAGCAAGTATAGGACACGGTTTTATCATCAGTGCATTAACTGTTAAATTGACTTACCACTTTAGGGAAGGGAAGAAGGGACGAAGCAATATGCTATTATTGTTTCTGTGACTGTTTTTGTTAATTATCTTCTTTTTTTTTTCAATTTTGTTGAATAGTTCCTTGTTTGGTTTTCGAGGATGTGTCCAAAAATCGTGAGTGAATTTCCTGAGTAGTTTCCATAGATATTTAAGTATATAGTAGATGGCTGACTTGTACTTTTTTGTGGGTGGAGAATATTGAAAAGGAAACGCGCATTCTTGAAGGAACTAAATGGAAATTCATAACTTAATGTGTAAAAAACAATTGCAAATTGTTAAAAAGAATTATATATTATATAAGGAAAATGTTTGATTTTTAAAAATATCTGAAGTCCACATAAAAAAGTCACCATATAGTTGTGCAATCTGTTTGAATAAAAAAATAGGCAGTTTGCACATTTTGTCTTTATATTTTGTAAATTTTGGTAAAATTTGTTAGAGTAGAATATAAAAATCAATCATTATACTTCACCTATCAATTTAACCAAAATTTATTTTGACTTAGTTGTTGATCATGTCACAATATTCTGTAAAGCAGGATAATTAGAATCGTGACAGTAACACATGAGACCCTAAGACTCATTTGAACCATTTTCTGTAATTTGCTTTTTCTTAAGTTGTACACCATACAGGAAGAGTATCAATTCCAAAAGGAAGTCCAGAACAAAGAAAAATTTAACAATTACCTGCTCTGCTGTATTATCATGAAATTCAAAACCTAACAACACTCTAACTAAGCGCTCTTTTTTTTTTGGTTTCCCACTCGGGCTAGTCCACCTTTAAGGACATCAAAGACACCAGACTAAATCCAGTTCGAATCGGGTGGCGCACCTAGATAATCGTGGGTGAGTCTCCCTAATGAAGTTTTCTGCGTACACAAAGGCTCGAATCCGAGACCTCGCTTAAGCGGAACAAGTCGTTTACCACTTAAACCAACCTCAATATATATGCAGGTTATTATACGATCAAATAACCTGCATATATATTCTTAATTTTCCTCCTTTAATTAATAAGCGATTTGTAATATTTTGGAAACAGTATAGAAGATAAGGCAGTGACTCACAATCTTATAGAACAACATAGAAATTGCCACGGCAATGCATAGAACGTGAAGTTAAAAAAGTCACCAGTAAAGCCACATTTTTCCGGTGTTGTTGCAAGTCTTGAGTTAGAATGTGCTATGCACAGTAGGCCAGCTAGCTATGTATTGCTTCTTAATTTAGATACACTTTGGAATTCCTTTCAGACCTTTTCTTTTTTTTTTTTACAAACTTTTGACTTTTGTGCTTAATTGTTCTCCAGATTCCTTCCACTTGGAAGCCTTTGCATATTTGCAGGGAAACTATGCATCCGGTGTGAATTAGAAGCTTTATACCTAGTCATAGCACAGCAGAAATTTCATGCCCCATTTGTGTTTAATCATACAATTAATTAATTAGAATATATGTAATTGACAACAGAAAAATAAAAAGAAAAAGGGTTAGAATATATGTGGGTACAACTGGAACATGTGGAAGGATGGGGCACATATAGAGAGATGTGTGCAAGCTAGCTAATTTGTCAGCCAAAAGCCAATTAAGCCAAGGAGCTGCTGAGCCATGTGCAAATAGACAAACTAGCAGCTTTTTTGAAAGAGAGAGAGAGATAGATACTGTTCGAAAGCTTTGAACTAAGACTTGGTGGTGATATGATGATTTAATTAAGTGGCTAAACCGATAGATTAGAATCATAGAACATGCAATAAAATTCTCAAAAGGTTAGGTATTTTAAGCAGATAAAAAGGGAGACTTTTAATTTTTTTAATGTGAAACTATTTTAAAATACACACTGGAAACATGGGTCCACCCCCCTCCAGCACAGAAACCTCCTTTTACCATTTCCTTTTTTCACATTCAATTTTCAAAACAGGTAGATAGTTATACTATCTAGCTAAGAAAACAACAAACAAAACAAAATATTAAAAAAATAGAAGAAAGTACACTATTGAACACTTCTCACCTCCCAATCCTGAGGCTTCTTCCATACTTCAAAAGAAAAGTGCCTTGCTGCCTACGGATCTTATTGACAGCATCATTTTCCTCAGCAAGCTCCTCTATTTAAGCCCTCTTTAAGGCCTTTGCTCTACTTTCTTAACTGTTCTCTCTTCTTCAAAGACCCTTCCACCTTCAACCTCTTCCCCTATATATACATAACCTCTTTGTCCTCTGCTAGCTTTCTTAATTATTACATAATTCTATAAAAACATCCTCTATTCTGCTGCCTCTTTTGTGTGTTGTTGGATTGTATTTATAATTACACAGTAGAAAGATAATTCATATGGAGGAGGCTATTGTGGTGAACAAGGGGGATGATCTTATTGATTTGCCCCCTGGTTTTCGGTTCCACCCCACAGATGAAGAGATCATAAGTCATTATCTCAGGGAGAAGGTGATGAATAGCGGCTTCAGTGCATGTGCTATTGGTGAGGTTGATCTCAACAAGTGTGAGCCATGGGATTTGCCAAGTAAGCTCCCTGTTTTCCCTTTCTTGATTTATGCTTTAAGCCATGTATGGACTTTTTCTTGAGTTGGGTTGGCAAGGATAACTTGAATTCTGTGTTCTTCAATTTCTGCTGTTATTAGTTATATCTATCTGATGGGTTTGTTTAATTTTGAGCAGAGAAAGCAAAGATGGGAGAAAAAGAATGGTACTTCTTCTGCCAGAGGGATAGGAAGTATCCAACTGGTATGAGGACTAATCGGGCAACAGAATCTGGGTACTGGAAGGCAACTGGGAAAGATAAGGAGATTTACAAGGGGAAAGGCTCTCTTGTTGGGATGAAGAAGACCCTTGTTTTCTACAGAGGGAGGGCTCCAAAGGGAGAGAAAACCAATTGGGTCATGCATGAATTCAGACTTGAAGGCAAATTCTCATACTATAACCTCCCCAAAGCTGCTAAGGTATGTACTACATACATGCACCAAAAAGCTAGTCTTCATCAATTGTCATGATCTCTTGTGTTTTTCCTGTTAATTTTTTTTTTAACTTTAGTTGAATCTTGTAAAAGAAACTTTCTGTTATTACATGTTTAATCATCATATGTTTTAAATCTTTTTCAGTTTCTTTTCTGTGTTGGTAGAAAGTTGCTTTCATGGAGATGCTTTAATCCTCCTTTATTTTTTTGCTTTTGTGTGGATGAAGAATCATGGTGGTGGAAAATGTAATCAACTTTTGGCTAATGATACATGATTGTTTTGCACAGGATGAATGGGTTGTCTGTAGGGTTTTCCACAAGAGCACAGGCATCAAGAAGACCCCAATTCATGACCTCATGAGGATGAATTCATTTGGTGATGATTTCTTGGATTGCTCCTCACTCCCTCCTCTCATGGAGCCGCCTAACTACAGCTCTAGCAGGCCTAGCTCATCAAGCTTCAATGATGACGGCGACAACGAATTCAAGGCAATGACAACAAGAACATCAGATGGGAACTACTTCTCTAACTTGGTCAATAACAACAACAATCAAAACTTTGTTCAACCACCAAGCGCAAGCCACCAAACACCAACCTCCATTTTCCACCCTCAAGTTCAAGTCTCAAATCCCCTCTACACATTCCAAACAAGTCCAAATGTGCCTGCCTACTTGCACCAGGTGAAGACGACAGCTCCAAATTCATTCCCAAACATTCCAATAAACTCTTCCAGCTTTGTTGACAGCAATGAGCAGACCCTTTTGATGAGGGCATTAGCTGGAACAACCAATTACAAGCAAGCAGCATCTGATCAACTGGAGAAACATTGCAAAGTAGAGCAGTTCTCTTCCAACCAATCCATGGTCAGCCTCTCACAAGATACAGGACTTAGCACTGACGTGAACACCACCACAGAGATATCCTCCGTGGTCTCAAAGCAAGATATGGGAAACAGCAACCAGGTTTATGACGATCTTGAGGGTCCATCAGCTGGCCCCATTGCAGATATGGGATGCTTTTGGGATTACTGAAGTACAAGTATAGAGTGCTTTGCGCGTGCTTGCCTTGTTTATTACTAGGATATGTGCTTCTTTTTTTACTTTTTTATCATTGATTAATTATTAGCAAAAAAAGAAAATTTAGGATATGTGTTTTGAAACAGTCTTTTCTCCACTAGTAGGCTCATAGTTTGACTAGTTTGAAGGGTTCTTGGATTTGAGAATACATTGTATAGATTAATTTCATGGTGCCTAAACCTTGATGGGTTTCATTTTATTGGTAGATTCCAAAGGCCAGATACCATGAATATATTAAATCCCCTGTACATTTATTCTTTATATAATATTATATTAATGGAATATTTATAGTGCTTTTTTTTTTGTTTTCCTTTAATTCTTTATGTTCTTTGGCATTTTTGTTGCTGTATTTTTTTTTTATTTCAGTTATTTGTCTGAATCTTCGGTACACTTATGTTCACTGCGTCTTCTAATTCCATGGATCCGAGTTGTCTTGCTTGATGTACCATTTCTCAGGTTTGAATTAATGAAGAAGCTAGTGTAGGTTTCTGTTGAAGTAATGAAAGAAGTTAAAACCCCGTTAATTAAGGCTCATAAAATGCACCAGTACCCTCACCCGTTTTTGCAGTTCACCTACTGTGCAATTAACATTCTCTAAAAGGTCTCCTATCAATATTATTAACTGGTGAATCTATATGTAGGCATTGAACATGTAATGTTAAGGCTTTATCCATTAAGAAAAACGTGTGAAGCTTGATTAGTTAGCTAGATGGCAATATCACTCCCTCCTCTCCTTTCTTTTCCTTTCCTTTTTGTTTGCTTTTTTTATTTGTACATAGCCCCAAATTAAGGTGGTGTTGTTGAGTGCATGAGCTTCTAGTTAAACTCGACAAGAAATAGGAAGTTTCAATTACAAAAGCATCCACCTCCCCTTAATCTACTATATCTGTTCCATTAGGTGGGTCAGCGATCACGAAAATGATTCATTTGCAGATCAGTTTTTCTAGAATCAATATACAATGTGTTTATACTTTTTTTTGAACACTTGCTATAATTTCGAATAGTGCACTTTCTCCTCTCTAATTAACCTATGTGCACCAAAACAAGATCGGTTATCACCATTTTATTTTTCGAGGAAAAAGGTTTATTATCACGTCCCTGATTACACACCAATCAAATAGTTTAGACTGCCAGTTAATTCACAAAGACACTGTAATTAGGTGCACATAATTACGTTCCTACCATTCTTAATATCAATTAGAAAAGTTTTTCAGCTGTTCACGTGATCATTCTCTCCGTCCCGTGGCTCAATGCATCCCCCTGTGAGGTTGAATCACTACTAACAACACACAACAATATTCCTACTTAAAGAATTAATGGAGATAATTAATGATAATCATATTCAAGTTCATTGATCTATATAATGAACAAGTACTGGATATACAGATGGATTCAGGAACCGCAGATTGTAAAGCGAAAGAATCACGTGAATAATTCCCAGAATCCACGCTGCAGATGCCTAGCTCCAATTTTTTTTTTTAGAAAAAATTAGAGCCACAGTTCATGACAATTAAGGTTTCTTAAGCCCCGCCCTTTGATGAAGCTTCTGTCGTACGTACAACACTTAAGTTATTCGCACATTTACATGTAACATTAATTACATGTTTAATTCCACGAAGCAAACCGAATGTACTGTTCCCACCAGATTCTTCCTATAAGATAACATTTTTCCAGGTAACAAAAAAAGTGAAGGGGGGTACGTAGGTCCCTCCAATCCAAGATTTATCCTCTTTCTTTATTTATGTAGTTTTCATCAAGATAAAAAGGAGGATAACAGAAAACAGTCAAAACACACGTAGGCGTGCGTAAGAGAGAGAGATAGCTAGAGAGGGATCGAGGAGAAAGAGTTAAAGGTAAGAGTGGAATCGGCTATTGTAAGAGAAGAAAGCTAGTACTAATATATACTACTATATACTAAAGCTCCCTCTTCTTCTTCTCTAGCTTAGCTAGCTATGTAGGCACAAATAGAACGTGCCCAAGTGTAACCATTAACTTGCTTTCTATTGAATGCAAAGTTTTGTATATAGATAGGGGGCACAGACTTGCAGGAAAGTTTACCCCACATTTTGGGTTACTTGGACCATGTGTTTTTGTAGTGAAAGGGAATTAAATAGAAATATTTTCCCTCAAGTAATTAGTATGTAAGCAATAGAGAAGAAGCTAGTAGTATATCTATTATGATGGATAGAGAGAAGAAAGAAAAAGAAGGGGATGGATGGAATATTCTTCAATCAACAAGGAAAAACACCCTTGTTTGTTGCATGAAAATATGGGGAGCCTAAGCACACCAACCAATGGAAATAAGACACCTTCTTTCGCAAACAAACATCGCTGTCTCCTACTAATATGAAAATGGTATATTGCTATGTTTGGCCCTCTAAATTGGCTTGGCTTAGGTCATCTCAATGTCACCCTGTATTTTTCATCATAAAAATCCCTTTATTACCACCTCTCCATGGACTGGACCGACTTAATAACAAGCTAGATATGCCCTAAAACTAATCTACACCAGATTGTTTCTGTATATGCATGTGGTTTTGTTCTTCCATTGTCGGTTCATCTTTTTGAAGCTTACTAGTCTTGTATTGGAAAAAGTCTAAGTGGAGCGTCTTATCATGGCTTGAAAGTAGATATGTAGTATATGATTTTGCGAATTAGAATAATGACACATATATATGCACCGAATATGTGTAAAATAGTATTTGCAACGCTCTTTCATTATCATTTTGACAAAAGCTACATACACTGATTAATTGTCAGGTTAAGATTAAGAGAGAGTCTTACACATCAGTCACTGTACCAAATTTTCCAGCTTAATTATTTATGCTTAATTAAAATATCTACATTTATATGCACAGTTGACCTACTAATTAAATCTTTGCATATATAGTGCACCCAGTTTATATCATGTGCCTCCGAAATTATTAAAACTCTCTCTTCCCAGATATCTTAATTATTCCAATACGCGGAGTCTGCATATAATCAAATACTTATAGTTTGTAAGAAATCGCCACATGTTTCTTCTAATGAGTATTGAGAAAGTACAAATGAAACTAATACTTGTAAATTTCATTTCTCCAAACCGCGGGCGGCACATAGCTATGGTCTATTTTATGCGATATATATATGTAATCTGGTACAGACATATAATTAGCTCCACATCATGTGATGACAATATGCTTTTTCCTGTCACTATATTTAGCTAGTGTTTCTAACCTTCATCAGAATACATACATCACTAACAATAATTAGTATTCGTTGCCCACTCATCAAAGGTTTGGCAAAATACTTAAATACAAGTTATTCCATGAGCAAACAAGATAATGAGAATTGTTCAGGTTTTTGGTCATAGATCTCATCGTGGAACAGATAAAAGCAATTATTTGCATGGAGAATGTCGACAATAGGGAGGATTCTGGAGGCAGGTGAGTTTTTGGATGATTCTAGGGAAGAATTCTTTTTTTTTAAAATTTAAATTTCTTGATGTAATTAATTGGTACACTAATATCATTCTAAACTATACATAGTGTAAACAAATACACACATATACACTCATTTTCATGATTCGGATGCCATAATGTGTTCAGAAGTAGCCATCTCTGAGCAAATGATGGGAAATTTCACGTAACATTGACTTTAATCAATCTTTCAACCTAATCTCCTATCATCCACTTGAAAAAATGGAGAGAGTTGTTGCCTATGCAGGTTAAGTCTGGTTTAGGTAAATTTCAGATGTCATCATATCACTATTGATCAAAGCACCATAATTTTTATTGTTGATTAATTACCATAATGTGAATGTAAGTCTTAATTATTCTAGAAGGTTTCACCATTTTTACTTTTCATTGCTACCATGCACCGTCTAATAGTATATGCGAGAGAAATTAAAACAAACCGACATTAATTCTCCTCCAAGCCTGTTAAGCTTCCACACCATTGAGTAGCTTCTGAGAAGTTTCCATGGGAAAGGGACAAATCTAGCTAGTAACATTTTTTCCATTGTTGGCACCACGTAAGAATTGGTAGAATGTTTTTCTTTTTTAATTTATCAGTTCCCTACGGACAACGTTGTTGTGACATTTCGAGAGTGGTGGATGAAATCTTTTGTTTGATTTGATGATTGCAATCTGTATATATATCAACTTGTTTTTTTTTTTCTTTTGTTCTGACTGTATATCAACTTGTTATCATCTCATGTACATCGATCTAGGTAGGTGTTCAAAGATAGTTACATTTGCATGTGGTTCTTGGTAATTGGTCCGAATGATTAAAATAATGGGGGCATGGTTCAGTTAATTTTCACAAAGCTTCACGATACAACAAAATTTAAATTTAAATAAACTAAGCAAATCCACATGTATGTAAATGATGATACTGCTAATCTCTTATGGTGTTATGTAGAACAAACTATATTTCCATACATTATGCAACTTTTATTTTGCCTTGAGTGACCTTAAAATGTAAAAATCTCTCCCCTACTTAGGTTGAATTTTTAGTTCTTTTTGTCTAGCTAGAGGTTTAGTACAATTCGACCTGGGTCGGCCCATTGAGGGGTAGAATTCTTCCAACAAATTAATTTTCCCCACCCCAAAACTCCAATTAGTTTTAGTAATGATAATAAAAATCTAACTTCTTCAACATCAGAGGATTATTGCGCATGGTGTTATCACCGTCCTTTTGATCTAAGTCCCAGTTTATCAATTATATCTTGGCATTAAACTCTCTTCTTATGAAAGACTGCCCATCAAAGTATAACAGTTCACCTTAACTAGCCCCATATATTAAGGTCTCTGACGAACTCAATGGCCACCGCCATCGTTATTTGGAAACCGAACCCCGATTCTAAAGATATAGAGGAAGGCAGATACCATTATGCCACTAGCAGCCCTGGTGGTATTAAATAAGCCTTCTCTGGTTAATTGGCAAACAGCCTGTGAACCCAAAGAGCAAGGTGGCTTAGGCCTCCGGAACATGAGACAAGCTAATGAGGCCTACCTGATCAAGCTAGCCTATAAGTTCCTCACCAACCCTGAGTTGCTTTGGGTCTGGTTGCTTAAATCCAAGTATGGCTCGGGGGGTGAATTTCTCCCCAAGATGGTTGCAGGGAAGCGATGCTCTCATGTTTGGCGAGGTCTTTGCAAGGCCTAACCCTCACTTCAAAAAGGTGCTTTCTGGTTGGTGGCCAACAGGACCAATGCTAGGTTCTAGACTGATAATTGGTTGGGAGGTGCTGGTGACCTGAAATCCCAAGCACTTCAGCATGTTCCTGACGAGCATTTACACAGATCAGTTGCTTCTTATGTCACAGCCAATGGAGAATGGGATGTTGATGCCTTGAGGGACTTGCTTTCTCCTACCACCCTAGACATTGTGGCTCTATCTCCGACCCCACCCCCTAATGGTGATGAGGAAATTGTACTGTGGGAGCACACTTTGAAGTCGGCATACCAGCCTGTGAGTGATTCTCTAATTTCCTCACTAGGCGAGCCTTGGAAGAGCATATGGAGATGGAAGGGTCTGTCGCGCATACGGACCTTTATGGGTCAGCTTGCTTATGATTCCTTGCTGACTAATGCCACGCGAGTCTATCGACATATGGCCATTGATGCCACCTGTCCGTGTTGCAACCAGCTCCAGGAAACAGGATTGCACGCTATGAGTGACTGCACTTTTGCCCAATCTGTTTAGAAATATCTTCTTCGTCCTAATGCTTGGCCGTCCTTTTTTGCAGATCATTCAACTTCAGCTTGGCTTGCCACGGCCTTAAAACAACCCTTGGAGTGCACAACTCGCTATCCATGGAGCTTACTATGTGGAGTAGGGGCATGGCTGATTTGGAAGTTGCGGAATGAGCAGGTGTTCCAGCAGCATGGAGTGCACCCGCGCAAGCTATCTGACGATATAATTGCTTACACCTTCCAGATATAGCGTGAACAACGCCTCTCAGAAGCTCCTCGGCTGTCGGCACCAAACCGAGAGGCCTTCATTGGGTGGAAACCCCCTGACCGTGGGTGGTTGAAGATCAACACGATGGAGCTGTTTGCCACCATTCAGGCCGGGGCATGTGCAGGTGGTGTCTTCAGGAGCTCGGACGGGAAGTGGACCATGTGTTTCACCCATCGACTGCAACCCTGCTCCCCTTTTCTTGCTGAGTTGTGGGCAGTCTATGATGCCCTTTGTATTGCTTGGAGTTCGCAGTGGTACCAGATTGTGGTGGAAGTGGATAGCTTAAAGCTCTCATCTCTGCTCAACTCCACTTCTCCCTCCCCGCCTTGACCATCTGCCTTTGATGGAGTGTGTACGGGCTCTACTTAGGCGACCATGGACAGTTATTGTCCAGCATGGATTCCGTGAGGCCAACATGGTGGCTGACGCTCTGGCAAAATCGAGCCTCTCTTTGGATTTTGCGGTAGTGACATTGCACTCCCCTCCTAGTTACAGTATGAGCCATTTGCTGGCTGATGCCTAAGGGGCACAAGTTATTTGTCAGTTCATGATGATTGTAGTAGTTCTTATTTTTCCACACAACCAAAAAAAGAAAAATGGAGTATTTGATTACACTACTTTTTAGAGTCAGGATATTACCTACACTCCAAATCGTCAAATGTGATTAAGTCCTGCGAAGTCATTCAAAATAATATCTTTAAGTTGTTGATTGAGAACCGTAGCATACCCTTAAAAAATTCTACTGATTGAAAATGACTTCGTTTTAAAAATCAAATATGAGCATCAAGAGGATCAGTCATTTCGAAAGAAAATCTCCTTTAGATTTGGCAGCATTATCTTCTTTTTCCTTCATTAAAACCATCCCCTCAGATATGTTCTTGACCCACCCACCTGAAAGGGAACCAGAACTAACCGTATATATATTAAAGTTGTAAGTGCCCCCATCCTTTTGGCCATTACTTTGTGCCACTTGTCATTATAGAAATTAAGTTTCGACTCCTTTATTCGAATTTCCTTTTTTACCTGTATATGTCCATCTCTTGTGGAAATTACCACACCAGGTATTACCTGGATAGAAGGACTCATGATTTTTGATCTTGGGGATACTCTCACGTCAAATTAGTAAAATGTTCACACAATTAGGAAGAATGTAATTGTAAAGAGAGATTGAGTGATCATACTTTGTAAATATAAAAATCAATTGCTGTTAAAAAAACAAAAACCAACTACTAATTATAATAATTTTCCACATAGAATTTGTTCATGCAACATCAATCTTATATCATGACTCTCACGAAAAAAAATTATAATACTATGTGGCATGCTGAGTAATTTTATTTCAGTCAACTAAGGCTTTTTGAAAATAAGAAAAATATTAAACATTTAAAGAGAAAGATAGAACCCTTTTCTATGCTAGGATATTACTACTCACATCTAATTATAAATCTTAAACCTTCAACTGATCGTGATGTAGGCGTGAATGACAGACTGAATCCTAAGATGCTATATAATTTTTGCTAAATTGTATATGAATGTATAAAACTAGGGGAATTCTATTGGACCCTGGGATTGTTTTGGATATCAAACCAGTGGTGAGGTGGCTCAATTAAAATTTATAATTTTATATTTGTACTTATTATTTTTATAATATAATCCTTTAAAATTTTTTAATTTATTAAAGTTCCAAGATTTTATAAACTTGTATTTCATGCCCTACATTGTTTCAAAATTATGCTTGATGCCCAAACAAAAAAAAGATAATTTTTCAAAAAAAAATTTCATGACCTCCTAAAAAGATATATATAGTTACAAACTTAACTATAAACATTTTATGTAATGCAAACTTAAATTCTTTTACATCCTATTAAAATTATTAGAATCGTCATAATCATAACGCTAGATATTATCAATTATTTAGTAGACTTATTCATATATAAAGAAATAAATTTAAATATTCATAATATATTTTTTGCCACTTATTTTTTAAAAAAATATTTTTGAGAATAAATTTCTTTTAGTTTATGAAATTTTGTAAAGATTTATTACATATGTTGTACTTATACTTATGTTTATTGTTTTCTACTAAATAACTAATATTTTAAGAATACATACTGATGAATGAGATAGTGTGCTAACCCTATGGTAGCGTAACCAAATTATTTTAATTGTTCCCGTCCGGGACTCGTTTTGGGTTTAATTTTTTTTTTTAACGTTCATTTTGAAAATGGTCTAAAGGATAGTAACTATCCCAATCTTATTTTAAAATTCAATAAAATAGTAAAAGTTCGTGTACTAAACCTAGGGAAAACTATATAAAATATGAAAAGCGTCTTAACTTCTTGTCGGGAACTCGTTTTGGGGTATTTTTTTTAAAACACTCATCTGTGAACATGATCTAGTATCAGTCTCCAATCTAATTTCCAAGTTTGAAAAAAAATAGCAAAATGCTCGTATACCTCTAAAGAAAACTGCCAAAAATTTGAAAAAGACCATAACTTCTCGTCCAAAACTCGTTTCTGGTCAAATTTTTTTTAACGTTCATATTCGAACAAGATCTAAAGGATAGTATCAGGCTCCAATATTATCTAAAATTTGATAAAATAGTAAAGAGTTAGTGTATTAACCGTTAGGAAAAAATTTCAAAAATTTGAAAAGGGTCATAAGTTCTGGACTGATGCTCGGGCAATTTTTTTTCAACATTCATATTTGAAAATAATCTAAAGGATAGTAACTATCTCCAATCTTATTTCAAAATTTGATAAAATAACAAAAGCTCGTACACTAATTTCCAAAAAAAAGTGCCGAAAATTTAGAAAGGACCATAACCCCTCGTCCGAAACCCACTTTTGGTTGAAGTTTTTTCAAAGTTCATATTTAAACAAGATCTAAAGGATAATATCAAGCTTCAATATTATCTAAAAAGTTGATAAAATAGAGAGTTTGTATACTAATCCCCAGGAAAAATTGTAAAAATATTGGTACTTTACCGATACCTATAGCTAAAGCTATAGTTATAGACCCTCAAAGCCAAAGCTTCTAAAACTATAAGAAAGTTGTATTTAGTTCTGCAAGCAAGCCCATCGACAGGCACAACTTCTTTATTTCTGCAACTTTTGGGGAGAAATGATATACTTATATTATTAGATTGCAAATTCCACATAAAAATAACTAACATGATTAAAGTGGAATAACCAAGCCCATCGACAAGCATACCTTCCTCATTTCTACAACTAGAGGGGAGAAACGATATTTACCTTATTAGATTGTATCCACATAAAAATAACAAAATTAAAATGGAATATTATTGAGTGGGATGCTCATCATATGCAATTGAGTGAAAACTCTAACAAAATCCAATCTCACCACGAAGAACCTAAACATATTTAATCCATTGACTCGAGAAATAGTAAAAATCAATAAGAAGAAAGAAACTGGTTCAGTTGCACACTAAAGTTTATAACCCCACAAAAATATCATGCCATCAAAGTGTGGTAGTCTAACCAAATATATAATTCCAATTTATGAAAAGTTCAGAAAGGAAATAGTATTTACATACATAATCTCATCCTGCTACCTTTATTTATTTTATTTCGTCCATGTAAAATATCTACAACAACACTAAAGGCTACAAGTCACACAAATTACTTTAAACTAGAGTAGCATCATTTTAGTATTAAAAAAATAGTGGTATCATTTTGGTTCTAATGGGCAATGCTCAACAAATGTCCATATAGGAGAGAGTGTTTGGCAAAGATGTTCCAATTTATAAGATGTGCTTCATTCATTTAACACGGTCTAGAAGTTTCTCCAATTCCAAGACAGCAGCTTCCGATGTTACTGATGGAAGTGCAATGTAGAGAAATATTTCGCTCCTTTTGTTTGTTCTTCAAGTGATGCAAATTACTACAACAACACTAAAAGGAAAAGGCTACAAGCCAGGCAAATTACTTTAAACTAGAACAACATCATTTTAGTATAAAAAAAATAGTGGTATCATTTTGGTTCTGATGATGGACAATGCTCAACAAATGTCCATATGGGAGAGAGTGTTTGGCAAAGATGTTCCAACTTATAAGAAGTGTTTTATCTATTTAACACGGTCTAGAAGTTTCTCCAATTCCAAAACAGCTGCTTCCGACGTTACTGATGGAAAGCAAGTAGAATGTAGAGAAATATTTCGCTCCCTTTGTTTGTTCTTGAAGTGAACTTGTGTCTTTTTATACTTTGTTGATACATTCTTTGAATAACTTTGTGTCTCCTTATGCTCCATTGATATGTTCTTCAAGTTATCATTTTGTATCTCAATATGCTTGACTGACATTGTAGCAACTTCTCTATAGGTCACACTCTTTTAGTCAACATGAATTGTCATTTCTCCACAACCTTGCACTGCTTTAGCCAATATATTGATCTGCCTCCTAAAGCCATTATACATACCAAAGTCAAGGCATCAAAAAATTGAGTTATTGCACCAAAAAAATGCATGTACACAAGATTCCTTGGGAGAAAAGTGAAGACTCTTCAAATGGTACTAAATTTTCATGGATTTTAATCCTTGTATTACACTATTTTTGCTAAATTTGGTAGAGCCATGTCAGTCTGTAATCCCGTATCGGGGATATAAATGGACCAATTACAAGTTGACACATATCTCTGAGTATCAATTTTAATGAAGATATGATAATTAATACAATAATGCTAGAGTTACAAAGATTTTTTAACTAAGAGAGCCTTACAAACATATGTGGCATTGTTTCATTGGACAATTTTATTAACTCTCCACATCATCTTTTCTTTTTATTTATTATTTCTAAAATTAAAATTATTACCATAAAAAACTCTTTTCCTACCTCCACGATTCTCACAATCTCTTTAAATTAATTGCTTGCCATATTAGTGCTTTGCTTCAATTAGTACCACGCATATTCCTATAAAAGTTAGTTTTATTGGTTTTTGTATGAACCCTAATTTTCACATTCTAATATTCCAAAATCTAACATATTGTGCTTACGTCCAATTGATTTCTTTATGTAATAATATGTGAATGTAGTATGAGGTCTGAAGTGGAAAAAAAGGTAACCAAAAAAACCCACCTTGGAACCACCATTGAAGATGAGGAATCAATGTTTTTTTTTTTAAAGAAATCACACAAGAAATAAATGAGATATAAAATAACTAGTGTTAGGTTTGGAAAACTGAAATTCAAAAAAAA
>JAKUCV010007846.1:0-70019 GCA_028386065.3 Turnera subulata | reverse complement strand
TTTTTTTTGAATTTCAGTTTTCCAAACCTAACACTAGTTATTTTATATCTCATTTATTTCTTGTGTGATTTCTTTAAAAAAAAAAACATTGATTCCTCATCTTCAATGGTGGTTCCAAGGTGGGTTTTTTTGGTTACCTTTTTTTCCACTTCAGACCTCATACTACATTCACATATTATTACATAAAGAAATCAATTGGACGTAAGCACAATATGTTAGATTTTGGAATATTAGAATGTGAAAATTAGGGTTCATACAAAAACCAATAAAACTAACTTTTATAGGAATATGCGTGGTACTAATTGAAGCAAAGCACTAATATGGCAAGCAATTAATTTAAAGAGATTGTGAGAATCGTGGAGGTAGGAAAAGAGTTTTTTATGGTAATAATTTTAATTTTAGAAATAATAAATAAAAAGAAAAGATGATGTGGAGAGTTAATAAAATTGTCCAATGAAACAATGCCACATATGTTTGTAAGGCTCTCTTAGTTAAAAAATCTTTGTAACTCTAGCATTATTGTAAAACTATTATTGACACACTTTAAGATTCTGTTGGGAAGTTCGTAAATTGTAAAAAAATATATATTTAAGTTTAAAAGTAATGAAAACAATAGTTAGGGTTTTTCTCTTTTCTCTCTTTCTCTTAGAGAAAATCCTAGATCTACAAATTGAGACTGCTGCTAAATTTCTTTCCAGCAGTAAGCCCTCACCAAATTAATTTCCTTCAAATTAATTTTTTTCTTTTCAATTTATCAATTTTATTGATTTAATCTCATTTTCTGTAAATTCATCTTACTTTTTATGAGTTTAGTCTCACTTTTTTGCGTGAGTTTGTTTTCTCCTTTAGGAGTATTTTTTACCCTTTTGTGGGTGATTCAAGTAAGACTATGGGAGCAAAAAGTCATGGAGGAAGATTCAACTTGAAAATCTATTCTCTATCTACCGCCAAAACTTACCAACAAAGAGATATTTCCCCCCACAGGTATGCCGCCTTCACCGGTTGGCATGGTGGTTGTTGTACGGACCATACGGATATGACGCCTGCGGGAGTATTGTGCTTTTGTTATTCATTTTTTGAAGGATATAAATCCCCTTGTGTATTCCTATGTGGTAGGTTGAAAATAATTCTTATGTTAAATTTTTTTTATGCTTTTTTTTTATTAGATCTTCTACTATGTATCTTCAGATCTCTTAATCTTGATCTGTTTATATTAAGAATTTTAGGTTTTTTAGGCCCCCAATTTTTGTGTCTTGGCCAATTATGTACCCCCATTTTGTTTTGGCCAGTCATGTACCGTGACTTTCTCTGGACAAGCTAATCGTGATCCCCGGGTCAGGTACCTGCTGACGTGGCGGGCTGCCCGGATTCGGACAACAACGGGTGCCTCAAAACGACGTCGTTTTTGTGTTTCACACTGACACGTCAGATCAACGTGTCATTGTGGGTCCTGTATTCTATCTACCTGTTTTCTTGACCCAACCGTTATAAAAACTAACGGAAACCGAAAAACCCAACCCATACCCAATTTGAATTTTTTAAAAAAACCTTGGTTAACCCATATTTAGCTACCCAAACTTTAATATTTTCCAATTTAGCTAGTTAGTAAAAGAAAAAAATGATAATTATGTTTGTTTTTTTAATTTAAAAAAACAAAAAAAAATCCAACACTCACAGCCCACACCACGAATCTACTGCCAGCAACATCTGAGCCACCATTTGCAACCCACACAAATCCGTCAACAATTTCATGCCAAAGACCACAACCTCACTACCAATCAACAACAAACATAGGCATAACTACCACTCCTACAACAATTCCTGCAATCTAACACCATAATCCAGCACCAACCACTCACGGCTACCACCAACCGAAATCCATCACAGTAATCCCAATTCATAATCCAGCCACCTGTGGGTTTGAGACACCACTGCCAATACCAAACACGCAATCCATAGCCCCCAAGGTGACGACAACTCACAGAGAGAAGAGAGAGAAGCTTGGAGAAACAAAGGAGAGACTCCTATCCTCTTTGCTTCTGGTTTAGTGCACGACTTGTGTGTCAGCGATGATGGTAAAGCGATGGCGTCTGGTAGAGGAGAAGAGGACAAAAGGTGGTGGTGATGGTTGATTTGTAGGTGGAAGAAAAGGAAGAGGAAGATCGAGGAGGAAAGTGGGAAGAAGAAGCAATGAATTTTTTGGGTTTTTTTTTGTTCTCTTTGAAGTTGGTGGAGAAAGGAACCGAGAAGATGGAGAAGGTGGATCGAGACGGCGGAGTCAGAGTGGGAGATCAGGTAATTGGTAATTTATTCTTTTTGGATACATGATTGGCAGTTAATGTTTTTTTGGCATAATACCGGATTTTATACACCAATTTGTATGTTATGGTCAATTTCATACATGAATTTGTCATTGCATCAATTTATTGTATGAATTTTCTCTATTGGGTCAGTTTAATAAATCAGTTTTTAAAATTGGGTTAATTTAGTTATAGAGGCCAAAATCTAACGGGATAACTGTCTCCCAAGTCCTAAATCTTTGGTATTTTTCACAACTAAGTCCAGTATCTTTAAAAAATACTATTTAAGTCATATTTCTTTATTAGTTATAGCAAACAAATCTTAAATCTAATTTTCATCAAGTCCGTCCATAAAATTGAACTTTTTTAAGGGAATTAGTTACACTTTAGCCCCTCAAACTTTAGATTCAAAGCAAAAAGAAACTCCATAAAATAAAATTACAATAGAAATACTATAAACTTTTATTTTTTAAAAGAAATACTAAAACCTAAAGACATAAAAATCTAAAATTAAAAATCATAAAAATTTTAAAATCTCTAAACCATAAGTCATAAAATTTTTAAATCCTAAACCTTAAAATGTTAAATTCTAAATCTTAAAACTCTAAACATTAAAACTATAAAATAGTAAACCTTAAATCCTAAAAACCCAAAAACCTCAAACCTTATGTCCTAAATCCCTACACCCTAAACCCCAAAACTAAATCTTAGATCGTAAGACCCTAAATCCTAAAATCTTAAACCTTAAACACTAAACCCAAAATCTTAAAATCAAAAATCCTAAACCTTAAAATCTAAAACATTAAAACTTTAAAGCCTAAACCTTAAAACTCTAAAGTAAAACCCTAAACCTTAAAATTCTAAACTTTTATGGCTATTAGAGTTTATAAATTAGAGTTTTAGGATTTAAAATTTAGGATTTTAGGGCTTAGGGCATAGGTTTTAGGATTTAGGGTTTGGAGATTTTAATTTTTTAGGATTTAGAGTTTAGTATTTTAGTGTTTTAATATTTAAAATTTTAGGTTTTAGGATCTTTAGTTTTTAGAATTTAGGATTTATAATTTAAAATTTTTAAGGTTAGGGTTGTTTTTTTTATATTTTCAGATGTATTATTTCTTTTACAAAAAGTAAAAGTTTATGTTATTTTAATTTTTTTTATTCACAATTTTTTTTCTTTAAATCTAAATTTTAAGGGTCCACAGTGTAATTTACGACTTTATAAAATTTAGATTTAATGGAAGAACTTAACAAAAATTAGATTTGGGAATTATTTACTATAACTAACAAAGGAATAGGACTCAAATAAGGATTTTTAAAGATACAGGACTTAGCTATAAAAAACCTAAAGATTTAAGACTTGAGAGATAGTTATCCCTTTCAGTTTTGACCACTACGACTTAACTGACCCAATTTTGAAAACTGATGTATTAAATTGACCCAATTTTAAAAATTAATACATTAAATTCACCCAGTTACAAATTCATGTATGAAATTGACCAAAACATACAAATTGGTGTATAAAGTTAGGTATTATGCCATGTTTTTTCTGGTACATAATTGGAAATTAATTTTTTTGGGTACTTAATTGGCAATTAATTCACTAGAGAGCTTGTATATTTTTAAAAATATAGAACCATATTATATCAACTTTCTCCATGTGAAAAAACAAGCCTTTTTATTCTTTATTGGAGGCAACAAATAAACATAATAAATTAAATAAGTGATTTACATACAGGGGTGTGGGGCTGGAATTCATGCGGATTTTGAGGTTTTCGGATGGGTTTCGGGTCGGTATGGTGTATAATCTGGATGGGGTCGCATGTAGGGCCCACTTACACGAGTGGATCTAACGTGTCCCCATAACACAATAAAACGACGTCATTTTGGCATGAAACGACATCGTTTTAGAAAACTTCTCCATTCCCAATTCCGGACAGCCCGCCACGTCAGCAGGTACTTGATTCGTGGATCACGACTGGCCTGCCCAGGGAAAGTTGGGGTACATGACCGACCAAACAAAAGAGGGAAGTATATAATTGGCCAAAACACAAAAAATGTTGGCTTTAAAAACCCAAAACCCCTTATATGAATGAAGAATACTCCCCTTATAAAAAAGTTTTTCTATCCTGTGCCTAGGGGCACATGATAAGCCACTAAGTAAGAAAACAAAAATTTTACAATTAATGAACATTATTTTCGTGTAGACTAAAATAATCCTTCCGTAAAGGCGATTTGTGTGATGTAATTAATGTAAGACATAATAATGAAAGGCTATTTCAGTCATAAAGAAAATAATACCTATCAATTATGAGATAGAAAAACCCTTATAAAAAATTTTTAAAAATAATGAATTCCTCAATGTATTTTTTTCGTTCGTCGTTGGTATTTTAGGCGAGTCCACCTTTAATAAACATGAGGTCGAAACTAATATAAATTAAGGGATTAATGCCACGTTTGGTCTCTGTGTTGCCCCTAAAATTTGGATTTCGTCCCTGTATTGAGATTCGATCGTTTTTCTTCCCTCTGTTGGCCCTGTTTTACATGTTTTGGTATGAGGTTCCGGAATCTAGCAGCTGGTGCTGACGTGGCATGCTTTTTGGCTCCATATCAGCATATGTGGGACCCGCCTGTCAGGTTAGGCCAACAAACCGGAACGGCCCGACCCGACTGGTTCCCCCACCTAAAAGACCCGTCTAACCAAACCGAGTGCACAATAAAAATAAAAATTTTTTAAAAGTTATTTTTAAAAATAGTGTCTAAAAATTAAATCCACATGATCATTCAACAATTTTTTTTAGTAACATATATATTAAATTCTTTAACAAAATTGTTTGTTTAAAAAAATTAGGATAGAATGATTTTGTAGAGTTAATAATCAAATACATGTATGGTATATAGTTAATCGAATTATAATCTAATTCCTCTCTTTTTTACAAAAAGTAAATTGTAGGAATAAATCACTCTGCAACCCCTCTTCCTCCTCCTCCTCCCTCTCCGCCGGCGTCCCTTCCTCCTCCCCCGTCATCGTCGTCGTCCCCGCCCCTCCCTCCTCCTCCAACCTCAAATAGAATTTGTACATCCCCGCTCCTCAGCGCCTTGAACTCAAACTTATCCCCCACCTCTCGTCCAACAAATACAATCAACCTCACAGTGTCCACACGCATCTACCTCCACAGCATCACCCGAATACCACACCCAACAATCTTAGTACGATTTCAGCCAGCAATCCTTTTGTCACCACCAAACACAACCGGATCCACTATCACAACAACCGCGACAACATAACAATTAAAACCCAGTGGTCAAGGTAAAGGAGGAAAGGTAGAAGAGACGGGGCGGCACGTCCACGGTGGCAGTCTGGTTGCTGGATTTAGGCGGCAGCGTCGCAGGGATGAGGCGACGGCGCGAGACCCTGCTCCTTCGTCGCGCTTGTTCTCCCCCATCCTTCATGGCATCCAATTAAAGGAGAGGTGGAGGCTGGAAATTGGGTCGCGGATCCTCGCCTGTGACGAACTTGAGAGTGAATCCGGGGAGAGGCCGTCGCGGACACCGGAGGGGGGCGAGGCTTCTTGAATTGTTTTGGTTTGTGTCTGTTGCACTTTGAATTGTTTCGTAGGTGTCGGTTCATGGTGGTCGGCGTCGGGTGGTGACGCGACGAGGCAGAGGAGACACGGGCTTCGTGCTCGCGTCCTCGCACGGTGGTTGTTGCGCCTGATGTGGGAGTTGAGGGCGGCGTTAGTCGCTTCCATTCCGATGGCGAGGCGTTCGTGGTTGATTGGGCCGACGCTTGTGTGCAGGCTGCGTCTTCGTTGGCAGTGGCTGCGGCTCACCTTGAGTCGAGGCGACGGCGGACGAGCAGGACGATGAATAGTAGATTAAGGATGAATTGAGAAAGGGAAAGGGAAAAGAATAAAAAATGGTTATTTCTATTTTAATAGACTTATGTATAAAAATAGATAAAAAGATTAATAATAGATTAATGGTTATTTCTATTTTTTAAAAAGATTAATAATAGATTAATGGTTATTTCTAATTTAATGGGGAAAAATTAATTATTTCAGATAAAATCAACAAATCAGATTCACATAATAAAATAATAGAAGGTAATAAATTTTGGCAGATTCACATAAAATCAACAAATCAGTATTTTAATTAATATGAATTTGAGAAAAATAAATGATAATAAAAAATAGGAAAAAAGAATTAGGAAAAAGAATAAAAAATAATTATTTCTGTTTTAGGATTTCTGTTTTGTTATTAAAATAGATTTCTATTTTAATTATTTTAATATATTTTTATTTTTATTTCTTTTTTAGTTATTTATTTTATTGTACACTCGGTTTGGTTGGGGGGGGGGAGTTGAATTAGCTTTTCCTCTTTTTCGGGTTTTCTGTGATTTGGCTCGACACAGAAGCCAAATGTGAAACTTAAATGAAATGCGAAATATAAAGGCAAGAAAGCAAAGGACATAAGCAAATTATAGTGGTTCCCCACTCATGAGTACATCCACTACCTAAAGGTCCCCCCTTTAGGATTTCTAAACTATCCACTAATTTGGCTTTTATAGGCGAGCCAAATAACTTATGGTACACAAGTTTTTGCGGGCTGAACTTGCTAAACCTAACCCAAAGCTGAACCTAGCTTTGTCTACCCAACAAGATTATCCCCTAATCCTACTGATTACAACCTTTCCCAAGGCAAAGCTTCAAGAGTGACTCACTCAAGAAGTTACACGAATTAAGCACAATGAATAACTCTCAAGGTAAGCTCTTTTCTCAACTTAGAATCTCTTGAATCGCTAGGTTAATTTGTCGTGAGGCTTTAATCTTCTATTTATAGATTCTAAGGATGGGGAGATGTGTTTCTCAACGGCTAAAAATCGTCCAAGTGGCAGCCGAGTTGACTTCTTGCTTCATTAAATAAAACTGTCCAGTAGATGAAACAGATCTGGATATTTCTTGGGCAGAAATCTTCTCTCTTCAAAAAGTTTCCATAAATGGAAAGTGAGGACCACTGATTCTTCCAGAGGTGAGAGAGAATGTGAGGACCACTTCTCTGATTTTTTCTGACCCTTGGAGAGCAATCATAACGGTTAGTGCAGTTGGTTTAATGTCAACCACTTTCTTGGGCCACTTGCTGCAACTTTTGGGACCACAGCCTCAACTGCCCGGAAAGCGACCTTTTGGTCGATGCGGTGAAGCCAAATGTTCCTGGATTTGGTTTCTGCGAGAAACCAAATTTTTCTGTCAATACTAAAAACACACAAGGCTTACCAAAATATTTGTTAATCATCAAAATAATATAATAAGCATTGAATAATCATCATAAATATACTAAACAGGATTAGTCTTAATTAATTACTTAATTAAGCCCTTAATCACATGTTTAGGCTAACAGGGTGGTGGCTGTTGAGCCCGATGACTCCCTGACACTATGACGCGTAGCAGGCGAGGGTATCCGCTGGTGCCCTGGTGGGCGATCTCTCCTATAAGGAGGGTTTAATGCCAGGATGTAACCGGTATTGACCAGGGCCTGGACCGACGGGGTGATGATGACACCACTGATGCCTTTTTTTTTTCTCGTAAAAAAAAAGAGAAAATAGATACGATACAAATGAACAAAAAGCCCCAAATCAAAAAATCCCTAACTCTTTCCCTTTTCTCTGTTCTACGATCGAGTCTAGTCATCCACCCACCGGCCACCACCTCGACAGGCGCCGCACTCCACTACAACATCACTTTCTTCCATTCTCCTTTCTCTTTGTTGCTCTCTTGTATACCTCAAATTCCACACATTGTTTGAGTGGAAAGCGTTCAATCTTTTCCCAAAGCAAGCAGAGCCGTTTTCGCTCTTGTGGTATAGCTCCTTCGCAGGACAATCGCAACCCCCTTGTCCGTTGATGCCCATCACGTCACAGCTGTACAGTCAGTTTGCAGTAGGAAATAGGACTGTCTTCATTCTCCCGTGAGTTATTCCCATTCTTTCTTATCTGTTATTGTCAATTTAATATCTAGCAACCAAGCGTAGTCGAGCTTATGTTAGCGAGTTCAAACGAGCCAAAAGCCAACCCAAAGCCAACCTCTACTTAACGAGCTTTATCGAGCCGAGCTCGAGTTGTAGCAGAGTTTATCGAGTTGGAGCTCGAGCTCAAACGTGAAAGCTCCATTTGAGCTCGATCTTGGTTTTTCCTTAACGAGCTCGAGTCGAGCTTGGCACTACTCGGTTGGTTGGGAAAACCATTAACCCAAAAACAAAACATGAAGGCTCTATTGGCATTCAAACTTCCACCCACACAAAGCCCAACTCAACATGTACACCAATCCATAGTCGTTTACCCGGGCAGAATCAACAAACAAACGCAATTTTAGAAACATAGCCCTACATAAGACAAAAGCCCAATCCATAACATGTAGGGTCATTCTATGGTGCTCCATGAGTATGGTACTCACTATAATTATTTTTTATTAATTAAATTTTATGTAATATTAATTTGAAGAATTCAAAGAATAATAAATACTTTCCTTGATTAAGAATATTTTTATTTCCATTTCAATTGAAAATTTAAATTTATAATTTATTAAGAGTTGGGGTAGATTCATTCATTCTAGGAGGTCGACCTAATAGTTATTAATGGGTCAACCCATTAAAATCACAGGTCAACCTATCAACTAAATAATTATTAATAGGTCAATACGTTTAAATTAACAGGTCAACCTATTAGTTAGTAAATACAATTTTTTTATTGCGTAGAGGTCGTAAATACAATTTTTTTTATTGCGTAGAGGTCGACCTGCCAAATTCACAGGTCGACCTATCAATGGTTGAATGATTATTAGTAGATAGACATGTTACTAGCAAGCACAATCTTTTAAAATAATTTTTTAGAGGACAACCTGGAATTGTCGACCTATTAGCTAGCAAACACAATTTTTGGGAGGAGGACATGAGGTCTTGTATTTACGGAGACTTTGCCTATTAACAGGTTAACCTATCATTATTCACATAATAATATTTTATACTACGGATCGACAAGCTAAATTAGACATAAGAAAATACATTAACCCTTCATTTAAATAAATTTTATTTTCAACAAATAAAATATGATACTAAAGAAATAATATTTAGTTATATAGTATAGCATATAGCACGTGGAATGGTACTTTATAGGTACTTAATATTTATTTTTCAAATGGATACCTAATTGTAATGAAAATGCTATGCTGTCTTCTTCATATAGATGATTCATTTTAACATTAATAAAAAGACAAAAGGGATTCATATTCAATTTTATTGGGAAGTCATCAAGAACTTATAGTTACAATTAATGAGCATTTTTTTAAAAAAAATTCTGAAAACATAGAACACTTTATATGACTCATAATTTTAAAATGTAGATGATTCATTTTAACATTAAGAAAAAGAAGAAAGGGGCTCACATGCAATTTTATTAGGAAGTCATCACGAACTTATAGTTGTAATTTATGAGCCTTTTAAAAAAAATTTCTAAAAACATAGAAAACTTTATATGACACTAAAGAAAAAAATTATAATTTCAAAATTTTCATAATATACCTTATCTTTGTTAGTAAGTTATCTCATTAGTATTTAAAATTTTTAAATTTAATAATTTTCATTAAATAATAAAATTTCTATATTTATAAAATAATTTATTTTATTTTTTTAAAAATAAGAATATTTATTGAAAACGTTTATGCAAAAAATTTATATGGGGAGACTCACCTACCACTGTAACACCCTGGGTAATTTTTCGCATTTTTACCAGTACTGTAAAAATTTTTATACAGTTATTTACCATAAAAATTAATCTTGGGTAATTAATTTATTATAAATCGAGCTTTGGATTCCGAAACCGAACCCTGTCCCACGTTCGAGATTTTTTTGCGGATTTTTCGGACCAAAATTGGTTTCGGGTCCAGGAATCTTCAGAAAAGTCAGATTTAACCCCTAGTTATCGGACCAGAAATAAAGTCAAGGGGGTATTATAGTTATTTTCTGGTCTGGACAGAACCCGCCTCACATGCTGCACAGTATTAGGCTGCCGCCGCCCTCTACTGTGAAGCTTGTGAGCAGATTGTTAGACCCGTGCCTTACCAGTACCACACACTGCATGTTTTTTTTTCTTTTGCTGTGTCTCTTGTTTTTCCCAGTGCACACCATCTCCTCCTTGCAAACCAGTACCACCATCTTCTGCAAACACACAGCTTCAGTTTTCTTCTTTGTCTCCATAACCAGTGCAACGTCAAAGCTATACCAGAAAAGAAAAAAAAAACACACAACACATACACACCCTGCAAAACTACTTCGTTTTGCAACAACCATCCCCTCCTCTCTTCTTTTTCTCCTTTTTCTCCTCGTGAACCACCTACCGGCCGAGACCACCTCCTCCACCTGCAACCTCGCCGCCGTCCTCTTCTCCTTCTCCACTGCGACAAGCCACCCCTCCTTCCTCTCTTCCTCCTCCCGTCGCGACTGCAAGCCGCCGCTGCTCCGTGGAAGACGAGCCGACGAAGACGCCGCCCGAGGCACCCGCCTCCTCGCTGCCGACGACTGCAGCACCAGTAGCTGGCCTCCCTCGCGTCGCCTCTACTTTCCCGCTCGTCGCCTTCCCTCCGCCCCATCGCTGCATCGTCGCCGCGCTGTTTGCTCAAGGTGAGCCGAGGTTGAAGAAACGACCCGGATGGAGGGTCACGGGGCGGGTTGACCCGGGTTTCAGGCTGGGTTTCGGGCTGGGCTGAGCTGAGTTGGGTGTCATGTGATTGGGCTGGGCTGCTGGGTCAGGTTCCAGGCCTGCGCGTGGGCCAGTGTCTGGGCTGCTGGTTAGGGCCTGGGCTTGGCACAGTGTATGGTCTGGGCTGATACTATTAGGCCCAGTTCAATTTAAATTAAAAAAAAAGAAAAAAAATCTGGAAAAAAAATATAATTCTGGGACAATAAAAATAATTTGTGGAAATAATATTCTGGAAATAAGATTTTGGGAAAAGTATATTATATATGGTAAATAATAATAATTTTGGAGGAAAATAAATATAGAAAGGGTATTATCAAAGTAAGCATTGTACCGGAATAATATCCGAGTATAGGTATAAGTATAGTATTATTTTTGACACTGGAAATAAATGGTGAATTATGACGATAATGGAGAAATAACCCGAGGCAGTAACCGAGACGAGTTAGTATTTATTTTTCGGTACACAGTATTAGCATGGCATTTGCATATCATCTTATATGTGCATATTATTTGTTTGATATAGGTGTTGATAACGAGCAGATACCTGAGGAACCGGACTTGGAGTCTGTTGGGCATTTCCAAAACTGATAATCGGCTAAGGTGAGGATGGATAACCTTTGATATGTGCCCGTAATACTGTGTGTGTTTTGTTGTTTGATTGAACTGCTGAGATGATTTATTGTTGGTTGTTTGACTGCTATGATGTTGTTGTTGTGTTGATAAACTGTGTTATTGGTTTGCGGATATTGTGTTGAGAATAATGTTGAACTGTTAACTGTGAATAATTGATGTTATGAGTCTGTTGATGGTTTGGTCTGTGGAATAATCTGAGATAATAGAAAGTTGAATAATTGAGGAAAGAGTAATGGAATTGGATTGAATTTGAGATGATGATTTAATTATCACGTGGAAAGTAGTGGTACGACTAGATGGTTAGAGGCTAGTTCTGTCGTGTCATGGCCGGTTTGGTTTGGTTGTTGGCGATGTTGATCCCGGATGATTTGGATATTGGGATGTTGATCCCAGATGATTTGGATATTGGGATGTTGATCTCGGATTGTGTTTTGGCCTGGCATTCGAAATTAGTTAATAACCAGGTACGACCCTAGCTTGTCTAGTGACAGGGGCCCGGAAGATAAAATTGGTAATAATAATAAATATTCTTTTGGTCTTGGCTCAGTTGTGTTTTGGTAGAATCTTTATGTTGTGTTTGTCTGTATTTACTTTGAAAGTATTATGGTTGCCTGCATATCTCTGTTTATCCTTCATCGGTGAGCACTTCGGACTCAACCCTCGCCTGCGGGGTTTCATCCTGTAGGTTAAGTTGTTTCGTAGTTCAGGTACGACGTTCGATGGCTGCTGCTTTCTTCTCCACCTGACTCTGGATCCATACCTCCGTTGCATGTGCATTTAAGACTTCCGCTGCTATGTTATATATGTTGTTGTGTTGCTGCTTTCCTATATTGCTTATGATGCTGTTCAATTTGGATTATGCTGCTGTTGTTGAGTAATGTGTGTGGTTTGAATATTGGTCCCTGGGTATGGGTGATAGTTGTAATATACAGTATGCTGTTGTATTTGAATTTACTTTGTAGTATTTTACTGCGATGTACTGCCTATACTATTAATAAGAATAGTTCCGGCACGTGTTTACTGTATCCGATAAATACGGGTCGGGGCGCTTCATTTTGGTAGCGGAGCAGGCAGTAGGTCATTAGGGACATAACTGTGATTGCATGATTGTTTGTTTGTGCATAAGATCTGTCACGACATGATATGACATGCATACATATACATTCTCATATAGGTACAAATGGATCCTGTTGGAGGGAATCAGCATGCTGGAGGTCACCTAGATGACGATCAGGTATCGGTGGATTAACCGCAGCAAGTTGCGGGAGGTCCGAAACATCCTCCGATTGTTCCTTTGGGAGACTCTACGCAGATATTAAACGTGGTAACGTAGATTTTGCGAAGGCAAGATGCCAGGGATGCTCGTATCGATGCTATGGAAGCTCGGGAACAGAAAAACCAGGGACCAGTCGAGGATCTAGTGTATATGAAGCTGGAGAAGCTTGGGACAGAGATTTTCACCGGTGTTACTACACCATAGGATGCTGATCAGTGGCTCAGACAAATGAACAGGGTTATGCTGAAACTGACATGCAGGAATGACAAGTGGGCCAGATATGCCGCTGCTATGTTTAGAGGAGATGTCGTTGATTGGTGGGAGTCTACGACCGGGGACCTGCCGGCACCTATCACTATGCCATAGAATCAGTTCATGGAGATGTTCCGAAGGAAGTTTATTTCTGAGGCGTACTAGGACCAGCTGAGACGAGAGTTTCTGGGACTGCAACAGGGGGCAAAACAGACTGTTCATGAGTATGAGATCAAGTTCAACCGCCTGTCCATCTACGCCAGTGAGTTTGTATCTACTCCGGAGGCCAGATGTAAATGTTTCTGGGATGGTCTTCGTTCTGGTATCTAGACAGTCATGGGGTGCAAGGTCTATGAGACTTACCAGGACATGCTAACAGATGCCTTGAGAGCCGAGATTATCTGGTTGGGCAATGAGAGAGAGCAACAGGAGATCCGTAAGAGGCATGCTGCACAGAGTTCTAGGGGACAGAACAAGAGGTTCCAGACACCAGCGAATCGGTCAGGATATGGACAAGGCCGATTCATGCCAGTGAGCCAGGGACGTGGATGGAACAACAATGCCTACAACAACTGAGGCAGTTCTTGGACTCAGTCTGGAAGGACTTCATCTTGGAATGCTCGCCCGAGACCTCCTCTGTCTCAGGAGAGGTGCTATGAGTGTAACGAAGTTGGGCACTACCGATATTCCTGTCCCAAGTTAGGAAGATCTGGAGGTACGGCACCTGCTCAGACAGTGCAAGCCTTAGTTGCCAATGTTCCTAATGGTTCTGGAGTTGGCCGAGGCCGAGGACGTGGAGTTGTTCCTGCTAGAACCCAGACAGCCATGAATAAGAGTGCAGCAGTGCCGAGAGCATTTGTGATCACCGCTGAAGAGGATCCAGAGAATGCCGATGTTATAGCAGGTACTTTTACAGTCTTTGGTAGCATTGCTTATACTTTGATTGATCCTGGTACTACGTATTCATTTGTCGTGCAAAGTTTTGCAACACAACAAAACTATACGGGAGAGAGTTTAACTTGTCCGATGAGGGTTAGGTTACCTGCGGGTATAGTGGTCAAGTTAACCCATGTGTGCAGAGACGTTTTGCTTTCGTACGATAGCGAGGTTTTTCTTACACGGCTGATTATGATGAACATGGGAGGTTTCGATATCATCTTGGGGATGGATTGGTTGTCCAAGTACAATGCTATGGTAAACTGTCGAACCAAGGAAGTGCTGCTGACATCCGATGGTGGGCGACAGGTTTTGTTGACAGGTATTAGGAGAGCTGCTACTACATGTAGTATCTCTGCTAATCAGGATATTGGAATGAAGCCGTTGAGCCCAAATGCTTGGTTGACTCATGTCAAAGGTGAAGAAGTACAGACTCCGGTTTTTTGGGACATCACAGTTGTGAGGAAGTTTTCAAATGTGTTTTCGGAAGATCTACCAGGATTGCCACCTGACAAAGAAGTAGAGTACACCATCAATTTGATGCCGGGAGTGACACTATCTCGATAGCACCATATCGGATGGCACCAACAGAACTCTAGGAGTTGAAGAAACAGCTAGATGAGCTGCTCGAGAAGGGATTTATCAGACCTAGTACATCACCCTAGGGATCACCTGTTCTCTTTATGAAGAAGAAAAATGACAGTTTGCATATGTGTGTGGACTACCGACAGCTGAACAAAGTGACAGTGAAGAACAAGTACCAGCTTCGCAAGATTGACGACCTTTTTGATCAGTTGTAGAGAGCTACTATATTTTCCAAGATAGATCTTCGATCTGGCTACCATCAGGTCAAGATTGAAGAGAAGGATATACCGAAGACAGCCTTCCGTACTTGATATGGACATTTTGAGTTCACAGTGGTTCCTTTTGGCTTGACCAATGCACCTGCAGTTTTCATATGCTTGATGTACTTGGTCCTGAATGAGTTCTTGGATAAGTTTGTGGTAGTCTTTATCGACGATATTCTGATATACTCCAAGAGCAAGGAAGAATATGAAGAGCACCTGAGGGTAGTACTACAGAGGCTGCGAGAGAATTAGTTGTATGCCAAGTTCAGTAAGTGCGAGTTCTGGCTTGAGGAAGTTGCATTCCTTGGACATGTTGTATCCGGGGATGGGATTAAGGTCGACCCTGCTAAAGTGAAAGCTATTCTAGAGTGGGAGCCGCCCAAGATGGTACCCGAAGTCAGAAGTTTTCTTGGCCTTGCAGGATATTACCGGAGATTCATCGAGGGTTTTTCCTTGATAGCCAGTTCTATGACCAAGCTATTGAGGAAAGATCAAGCCTTTGTATGGAGTGATGCCTGCCAGAAGAGTTTCGATGAACTGAAGAAGAAGTTGACATCAGCACCAGTTTTGACAGTACCTAAGCCAGGAGTAGAGTATGTGCTGTTTTGCGATGCTTCAGGTCTTGGTTTGGGAGCAGTTCTGATGCAAGAGGGCCGAGTGATTGCTTATGCTTCGAGACAGTTGAGGCCACATGAGAAGAACTACCTGACACATGATCTAGAGATGGCCGAAGTGATCCTTGCTTTGAAGATTTGGCGACATTATCTGTTTGGAGAGAGATGCCGGATTTTCACAGATCATAAGAGTCTCAAGTACATCATGACTCAGAAGGAACTTAACCTACGACAACGACGTTGGGTTGAGTTGCTGAATGATTATAATTGTACTATAGAGTATCACCCTGGAAAAGCTAATGTTGTAGCAGATGCTTTGAGCCGGAGACAATCAGAAGATGCTTCCACGACCTACTCGATGTCCTCACTTATCGAGTTAAGAAAGATAGGAATTGATTTGTCAGTAGACGAGACAGGAGCTTTGTTGACCCATATTGAAGTCAAGTCTAACCTGAGAGGCTGGGTTGTGGAACTACAAGATGGAGATCCCGACTTGATCAAGCTGAAGGAAGCAGTCTGCAGTGGAAAAGAAGACAAGTTTCGCATAGTTGAGGATAGTGCATTGATGCTGGGGAAATGCCTATGTGTACCCAGTGTTGGTGACCTGCGCAGTCAGATTTTGGAAGAAGGACATATGACGTCGTATGCTATGCACCCTGGAAGCACCAAGATGTATCAGAATCTGAGGAGTCATTTCTGGTGGCCGCGTATGAAGAAAGATGTAGCCGAGTATGTGGCTAAGTGTATCACTTGTCAGCAGGTAAAAGCCGAGCATCAGGCTCCAGTAGGAAAGTTGAGATCTTTGATAGTGCCAGAGTGGAAGTGGGAGATGATCACTATGGATTTTGTGGTTGGATTACCGTTGACCCAGAGACAACATGATGCTATTTGGGTTATCATTGACTGACTTACAAAATCAGCTCATTTTCTACCCATCTGACAGACAGACACCCTGGACAAGTTAGCGAAGCAGTATGTTGCAGAGATTGTGAGACTACATGGAATTCCTAAGTCCATAGTCTCAGATAGAGATCCGAGATTCGCATCGCGGTTTTGGAAGAGTCTACAAGCAGCTTTGGGAACGAAGCTGAGTTTCAGTACCGCGTTTCATCCTCAGACAGACGGACAGTCAGAAAGGACTATTCAGACGCTGGAAGACATGCTACGGGCTTGTGCTCTTAATTTCAGTGGGGGTTGGGATCAGTATTTGTCTTTAGCGGAGTTCGCCTACAACAACAGTTTTCATTCCAGTATTGGCATGCCACCGTTTGAAGCTCTTTACGGAAGGAAATGCCGAAGTCCAGTATGTTGGGATGAGGAAGGTCTCCGTTTGATTGTGGGTCCAGATTTGGTTAAGCAGACAGTTGATAAGATTCAGGTAGTTAAGCAAAGTATGAGAGCAACACAGGACCGACAGAAGAGTTATGCTGACAAACATCGTCGTGAGATGGAGTACCAAGTGGGAGAAAGAGTTTTCCTCTGAGTTGCGCCCTGGAAGGGTGTTATCAGATTCGGGAAAAGAGGAAAGCTGAGTCCCAGGTACATCGGACCGTATGAGATCGTGAAAAGGGTTGGACCCTTGGCGTACAGATTATCCTTACCAGAGGAGTTGTCACGGATTCATGATGTGTTCCATGTTTCCATGTTGAGGAGGTACAGATCAGATCCGAGACACGTGGTTACTACAACAGATGTTGAGGTCGCAGAGGATCTTACGTATACAGAATTGCCAGAGCAGATTCTTGCCAGAGAGGACAGACAGTTGAGGAACCGAGTCGTTCCTATGGTAAAGGTCAAGTGGAGCAAGCACTCAACGAATGAGTCTACATGGGAAGTTAAGGAGCACATGCGTTTTCAGTATCCGCACCTGTTTACAGCATCAGAGTGAATTTCGGGGACAAAATTCTTTTAAGGTGGGTAGGCTGTAACAGCCCGGGTAATTTTTTGCTTTTTTACCGGTACCGTAAAAACTTTTACACAGTTATTTACCATTAAAATTAATCTTAGTTAATTAATTTATGGTAAATCGAGCTTTGGATTCCGAAACCGAGCCCTGTCCCACGTTTAGGATTTTTTTGCGGATTTTTCGGACCAAAGTTGGAATTTTTTCCGGGTCCAGGAATCTTCAGAAAAGTCAGATTTAACCCCGAGTTATCGGACCAGAAATAAAGTCAAGGGGGGTATTATAGTTATTTTCTAGTCCGGACAGAACCCGCCTCACATGCTGCACAGTATTAGGCTGCCGCCGCCCTCTACTGTGAAGCTTGTGAGCAAATTGTTAGACCCGTGCTTTACCAGTACCACACACACTGCATGTTTTTTTTCTTTTGCCGTGTCTCTTGTTTTTCCCAGTGCACACCATCTCCTCTCTGCAAACCAGTACCACCATCTTCTGCAAACACACAGCTTCAGTTTTGTTCTTCGTCTCCATAACCAGTGCAACCTCAAAGCTATACCAGAAAAGAAAAAAAACACACACAACACACACACACCCTGCAAAACTACGTCGTTTTGCAACAACCATCCCCTCCTCTCTTTTTTTCTCCTCCTTCTCCTCGTGAACCACCCACCGGCCGAGACCACCTCCTCCACCTGCAACCTCGCCGCCGTCCTCTTCTCCTTCTCCACCGCGACCAGCCGCCTCTCCTTCCTCTCTTCCTCCTCCCGTCGCGACTGCAAGCCGACGCTGCTCCGTGGAAGACGAGCCGATGAAGACGCCGCCCGAGCCACCCGCCTCCTCGCTGCCGACGACTGCAGCACCAGTAGCCGGCCTCCCTCACGTCGCCTTTGCTTTCCCGCTCGTCGCCTTCCCTCCGCCCCGTCGCTGCATCGTCGCCTCGCCGTTTGCTCAAGGTGAGCCGAGGTTGAAGAAACGACCGGGATAAAGGGTCACGGGTCGGGTTGACCCGGGTTTCAGGTTGGGTTTAGGGCTGGGCTGGGCTGAGTTAGGTGTCATGTGATTGGGCTGGGCTGCTGGGTCAGGTTCCAGGCTTGCGCGTGGGTCGTGTCTGGGCTGCTTGTTAGGGCCTGGGCTTGGCATAGTGCATGGTCTGGGCTGGTACTATTCGGCCTAGTCCGATTTAAATTAAAAAAAAAAGAAAGAAAAATCTAGAAAAAAACTATAATTCTAGGAAAATAAAAATAATTTGTGGAAATAATATTTTGGAAATAATTTGGGGAAATAATATTCTGGAAATATGATTTTGTGAAAAATATATTATATATGGTAAATAATAATAATTTTGGAGGAAAATAAATATGGAAAGGGTATTATCAAAATAAGTATTGTACCGGAATAATATCCGAGTATAGGTATAAGTATAGTATTATTTTTGATACTGGAAATAAATGGTGAATTATGATGATAATGGAGAAATAACCCGAGGCAGTAACCGAGACGAGTTAGTATTTATTTTTCGGTACACAGTATTAGCATGGCATTTGCATATCATCTTACATGTGCATATTATTTGTTTGATATAGGAGTTGATAACGAGCAGATACCTGAGGAACCGGACTTGGAATCTGTTGGGCATTTCCAAAACTGATAATCGGCTAAGGTGAGGATAAATAACCTTTGATATGTGCCCGTAATACTGTGTGTGTTTTGTTGTTTGATTGAACTGCTGAGATGATTATTGTTGGTTGTTTGACTGCTGTGATGTTGTTGTTGTGTTGATAAACTGTGTTATTGGTTTGCGGATATTGTGTTGAGATTATTGTTGTCCTGTTAACTGTGAATAATTGATGTTAAGAGTCTATTGATGGTTTGGTCTGTGGAATAATCTGAGATAATAGAATGTTGGATAATTGAGGAAAGAGTAATGGAATTGGATTGAATTTGAGATGATGATTTAATTGTCATGTGGAAAGTAGTGGTACGACTAGATGGTTAGAGGCTAGTTCTGTGGTGTCATGGCCGGTTTGGTTTGGTTGTTGGGGATGTTGATCCCGGATGATTTGGATATTGGGATGTTGATCTCGGATTGTGTTTTGGCCTGACATCCGGAATTAGTTAATAACCAGGTACGACCCTAGCTTGTCCAGTGACAGGGGCCCGGAAGATAAAATTGGTAATAATAATAAATATCCTTTTGGTCTTGGCTCAGTTGTGTTTTGGTAGAATCTTTGTGTTGTGTTTGTCTGTATTTACTTCGAAAGTATTATGGTTGCCTGCATATCTCTGTTTATCCTTCGTCGGTGAGCACTACGGACTCACCCCTCGCCTGCGGGGTTTCATCCCATAGGTTAAGTTGTTTCGTAGTTCAGGTACGACGTTCGATGGCTACTGCTTTCTTCTCCACCTGACTCCGGATCCATACCTCCGCTGCATGTGCATTTAAGACTTCCGCTGCTGTGTTATATATGTTGCTGTGTTGCTGCTTTCCTGTATTACTTATGAAGTTGTTCAATTTGGATTATGCTACTGCTGTTGAGTAATGTGTGTGGTTTGAATAATGGTCCCTGGGTATGGGTGACAGTTGTAATATACAGTGTGCTGTTGTATTTGAATTTACTGTGTAGTATTTTACTGCGATGTACTGCCTGTACTATTAATAAGAATAGTTCCGGCACGTGTTTACTGTATCCAGTAAATACGGGTTGGGGCGTTTCAACGACACCTAGGTGCAAGACTCAGGTTCAATCCGGATTAGTCCAGACAAAGCTCTGTTAGCCTAAACATGACCTGGGCTAACAAGCTCCAGTAAAAAAAAAAAAGTTATTCCATTAGATGGATATTAAGTTTAGAATATTTAACACATCCTAGCAATTTCAGAAATATTAATGAAAAAATTTCAAAAATTTCATAACATATCTTATATTATATTGTGCTAGAAAATTATTTTACTAATATTGAATAATTATTTTAATTTCATTAAATTTCATTTTTTTTAAAAAATGTATAAGTCTAGAAAATATTTTAATTTAAATTAATTTCTTTTACAAATAAAAAACAAGTATATTTATTTCAATTAAATTATTAAAATATAAGTATTATTTATGTTGATTATATGCATATAAGGTTTAGAATATTTGACATACAATAGCAATTTAATAAAGATTAGTGATTCATTTTCAAATTTTTCATAACATACCTTAAATTATGTTAGAAAATTATTCTACAAATGTTGAATATTTATTTTAATTTTAACAAATTTCATTTAAGTTTAAAATTGCTACATTTAAAAAATATTTTAATTTAAAGTTAAAAAATTTTTGAATAAAAAGTAAGCACAATTGTTAAAAATAAGTTATTAAAATCGATTATTATTTTTATATCAATTGTATGAGTATGTACTTTAGAATATTTAGCCCCCTCTAAAAATTCTATCTAGCTTCGCCACTAATTACAATGAGTCGATTTTCAATTAATCAGGTCGAACCTTTCAGTTAATTAGATCGACCTTTCACAATTAAACAAGTCTACCTTATAATAATCCCATCGATAAGATTATATATATATATATATATATATTCCTACAAAGGTGACCATAAAAAAAAATATATAATAGGTCGACTCCTTAGATTAACAGGCAACCTTAACATAAACATTGATAGGTTAACCTAAAAATTAATGGGTAGACCTCTTATTAAATCTCCAAAATAAAGCATATACTTATTAAATTGTTAGGTCGACCTATAAAAGTTACTAGGTCGACCTCTTATATATTTAAAGCTGTATCCCTCACCAGGTTTTGACACATAGGATTTTTGGGGTCTTGCTTTATTGCCATGTGGAGCCTTTGGGGTCTTATTTTATTGCCATGTGAAAGGGTTGTAGGTGTAGCTTGATTGGTTATAATGATAAACATAATTATCCCAGAGTAACTTGATCTTAATTATACTCTTTTAAAAAGAATTCCGGTCACACCCAAATTGTTCAAAAGAAAAATCATAAGCAGAGATTGGTATTATATATTTATTTTTTCCCATTAAACTGATAATTGGCTATAATGATAAACATAATTATCTAAGAGTTTCTAATCAATTATGATAAGAATAAAACTCTTTTTATTATAACTCTTTTTATTAGTTATGTTATTGATTTGAAAACAAAAGTCATCGTCATTGTATTTTTATTATTAAAAATATATACACACATACATATATTAATATATATATGTCCGTACGTATATTATATATTACTTATACTTGCTTTATATCCAAGAACATAATTGGATCCAACGAGGCCAATCATGTGGTGTGAGTTAGCATAATTGAAGTCTTTAATTAAGTCTGTTGGAATCCTTAAGAGGGAAAATTGAAATATTCCCAGGTGGACGAGAGATGTATGATGCTCTAATTATTGATTGAGTGATAAATTACCAAATAAGCTAATAGTATACAAAGTAATTTAAAACATCCAACAAACTCACCTTATAAGCAATATACGATGATAACGAGCTGTGCGTGCAATATGGACAGGAAAATTGAATTAAATTGAGATAATAATGGATGGATGGAGTGGGTGGTTTCATTATGCACCAATCGCATCACAAAATGGTTGCCGCCGGGCTCATTTTTATCAACGGAAATCACCTTAAAATGGCAAAATTTTCTCTACTGAATTTGGGTCCAACCCTAATTAACTTTTGTAGTGCGTACTCACGAGTCACGATAATATTTCCTTGATTTACTGTATTATTGTTATCTGATAAGAATTATATTACCTTTAGATTGATAAACTTTACAACTGATAAGATAATATTGTTATTCAAAACTAACCTTTAATTATTTTTATTTTTTTATCGTGTATCACTTCAAAAATTCCATCATCTCTCTTTAAATACAGCAAATACAGTCTCTCTTTTTGTATGTGAAATAATAATCTCTCTATGTGATAGTTTCTCTATCACTCATTCATTTTCTTTTATTCATTCTCTGTTTTGTTTTCGCACTACACAAAGTCTACTGTTTCTATATTATTCACTCATTTTCTTTAATTCCTTCTTTGTTTTGTTTCTATCCTTCTTTGTTTTGTTTCTACTTGCATAATGTACGAATGCTGATGTAGTATTAAAGTTATTTTATCTCTCAAAATTAAGCATCCGATTTGTTTTGTATCCTTTTTATTTCCCCAATCTATTCTAATCATTTTTATATTTTTTTTATTAGTGCAGGAAAATGTATATTAAAGTTTTGGATGAATTGACTCCTAACAATGATTTATGAAAAATTCAAGTTAGAGTTTCGAGATTGTAGGAATCCTTGAATACAAAATTATAGAACCTCCTTATTAGTCCAGATATGACTTTAATTGATGCAAAGATATGTTTTAATTTTTCATGTCTTTTAATTTGTTAATTTTTCATTTTATAAATTAATTTTTCTTTATATTATTATTTTCTGTAATATTTTTTGGTGGTCTCTTTTATTTTTTAATATATTTTTTTATCATTTTATATTTTCTTAATTATTTTTCCTGTTACTTTTTATTTTTTATTTTAGGACTCAATTATGCATGTTTAAATTTAAAAAATTAAATATTATTTATCTTAATTTTAAATATTTTTTATCTATTTTTTCGATTTATATTCTATTTTTTGTATAAAAAAATTTCTTCATAATAATAGATTTTTCTATTTTTTTAATGATTTCTATTTTAAAAAGTACTCATTTTATGTTTTTTATTTTTTGTTTATTATTAATTAATTCTTATAATTTTTTATTCTATGTTTATTTTTTTTTATTTTAGGGGTCAATTATGTAGGCCCACGCATAGATCAACAATTGATGCAGGTATAAATTTATAAAATTAATTGTTATATATTATTATTGAGTTTTTGTTTTATTTATTTTTCCAATTTATTTCTATTTTCTATTTTAATGTTCTTTCTTCATAATAATAGTTTTTTAAAAATTTTTCATATTTTTATTTTTAGAAATTACCCTCTTATTTTTTTATGTTTGTTTATTATTAATTAATTATTTTATTTTTTCTTTTATTTTTTAATATATATATTTTTTGTTTTGGGGCTCACTGATGTACGTTTAAATATAAAAAAATTAATCATTATTTATATGATTATAAATAGTTTATTTTATTTATTTTTCTGATTTATATTCTATTTTCTAATTGAATTTTTTTTTGCGTAATAATATTTTTTATTTATTTTCCTGATTTAAAATTCTTTAAAATTAATCTCTTAAGTTTATTTACTTTTTTGTTATCATTCATTAATTCTTTTGATTTTTACTTCTGTTGTTTAATATTTTTGTTGTTTTTTGGCTCAAAAATTCATATTTAACTTTGCAAAATTAATTACTGTTTATATTATTATTAAATAGGGTTTTAAAAATTATTTTTCTGATCTATATTATATTTTTATGTTTTAGTAATAATATTTTTTATTCATTTTACTGATTTATGTTTTAAAAATTAGTCTTTTATATTTTTAATTTTTTTGTTATTATTAATTAATTATTTTAACTTTTTCTTCTGTTGTTTAATTTATTTGTTTTTAGGGGCCAATATTGCATGTTTATGTTTTAAAAATTAATTATTATTTATATTATTATTAAATAGTTTATTTTATTTATTTTTCTGATTTATATTATAATTTTATTTTAATATTTTTTTATTTATTTTCCAGATCTACATGAAAAAATAGAGAAAATTGATAAAAAAATGTATAACTTGTAAACAAATCATGTGCAAATTTTTTTAATATTACATAACAAATGCCTAGAAATAATAGTTGAAATGTTAAGATTTTTTAAAAATTAATTAATAAGTAAGCTCGTGGAATCCATGGGGAGTGAGCTAATTATCATAATAATAGGGATCTTACAACCTTGGAAGGTTCCTACCTAAAATACTTTTTAATATAAATAAAAAGAAAAATAAAAATATAACAAATAATATTATTATAAAATTACCTTATCCAACGGTTATTATTTAATCATTCATATTAAATGAATAGTCGTGTGCCATACCCATGGAGCACCATAGAAAAATCCATAACATGTATTCACAAACATTTTTTTTGCACTCAACGTCTCAACAACATCATTAAAAGCCTCGAAATTGCTTGCAGTTCGTCGAAGTTGTCTTCCAAATTTCAATGGCTTCTCTTCCTTCGTCACAGCCAATTACGAATACCAAGATGCAGACTTTTGGATTTCAAGCCCCAGAACTGAAAGCAGAAGAGCCTTCACAACCAGAAACCCTCACAACCCTTTTGATACGCCACCTTCCCGAGTCCATACCTTACGAAACTCTGTCCAGGCTTCTCTCCCACTATGGGGCAAGCTCTGTGCGTCCTTGCACTACTGGAAGGTCATTACTCGGAAACAATCATTATCAAGTTTTCAACTTTTTTTTGGTCAAAATACTAGTGTTGCTCTGGGTGCCATGATAGTCAAGTTTGCAACTTTCTTGCTGGGTTTTTGCCTTCTCCTGTATTTTCTGGTTCAATGTGTTGTGTTTTTGCTCTGTTTGGTTGAAGGTTGATGCTTTTTTATTGCTCTACTTTTTTTTCCCCTGTATGCTTATTGATGTATGTTCCAGAATTGGCTATGCAAATCTCCTTGGTTTGATTTTTAGCTGCAGCTCTGAATGTACCGTAATCTTTGCAGATTGAGAAACTGCGCATTTGTGGATTTCAGGAATGAAGCACTTGCGCATCAAGCACAGCGACAATTAAATGGGTAAAATTTCTATATATTGCCCTATCTTTTTCTTTTTTTTTTTTTAATTTTTGCTCCTTAGTTTGTTTATTAGTTGTACTTGTTTTGGTAATGCCTAGCTTTGTTCTTTTGCTTCTTGTAGTTTGTTTTACGTCTTCCATGCTTTTTCTCATCCTGTTCTGTTCTTTGATGAATAGGCTGAGGTTCCTTGGTAAGGTCTTATCAGTGGAGAGAGCTGGTAAGCCTAATGCGGATTCCAAGTCTAAAGAAAGAGAAGCTCAAAGGGAGAAGGATAACCAACCGCCAATATCTTTGATGAAGAATGCAGACGCCGGTGGTTCAAAACTGGGGTCCTCATCTGCTAGTGAGCCTATTGCTCCAAGACTTGGCGTGGACTATCCATTCCCACCACACCTTGAGTATATCTCCCCTTCATACTTTTTCTGGTGTTTTTCGCTTGGATTTTCTTCTTCCTTCTGTATAAATTGTAAAGCCGTAGAGGAAATTCAAACTAATTTATAGAGTTGGAGCTTTCAAGGCCCCTTACACCGAGTGCCATATCATTTGCTCGAATAGAGGAGTAATGGCAGAGAGGTGATGATATCTTTGTTTCCTGCTGCTGAATGTGGCGTCTGGAAATACATACATCTATAGCGTAGGTTTTTTAATCAATGATGGAGACACTAGATATTGATGGACAATTTCTCTAATTCAGTACAAATATAGCTTTTGCAAGGCTGCAGAATCAATTTTGCTCGTACGGAAGTTAAATATTCTTAAGTATTCTCTTTGCTGCTACTGGAATTGACTAGGCTGGATTAACATGTTATTTTTTGTTCTTTTTCACAGGTATGCATATCCCCCACCTGATGGAAACATTTTGACCAACATTGTGAATGCTCTTATTGCTGTTCCTCGCTTCTATACACAGGTTGCTAGAAAGAATGTGGAGGACAAGAATCTTCTGGGAGACAATCAAGTAAACCGCCAGTATCTTTGTGCAGGACTTGCTGATTATGGCTTTGTCTTTCAATCTGTAGGTGTTGCATTTGATGAACAAAATGAATATTCCAGCTCCATTTCGCATGGCCTTGCCAACTCCACCTCTACCACCTTCAGCACCTGCACCGCCACTGCCACCTCTTCCCCCTTCTGTACCTGAAAAATCTCATTTGGCTGATCTATCCAGCGATGAGTCGGAATTGGAGTCTTCGGATGAGGTATTCTCACAACAGTATAGGCTTTTGGGACCTTTTTGTTGCACATTATGTATGTTATTCTAATTTTCACGCACTTACTGGGTAAAGACATGTTGTGCCTGAACCTGAACCATGATGGTTCTGTGTTCACCATCATAAAAAGTCAGAAAATTTAACATTCTTTCTATCTCTTTCTCTCTTAACTTTTTTTTTTTCTTGTTGTTTTCATTCACATTTCATTTCTTGTAGTAGAAGATGGCTTTCTTTGTTGCTTAGGTTCTTAAGTATACGGGGATAGTTGTGGTTCTTTTTCATCCAACCTCACGAGTGATTGCGATTGCATCAACTAAATATTTTCAGGAGGTTGATGGAAAAGCCACTTCTGGACCTCCAGAACCAGTTAAATCTGGAAGAAAACGCAGAAGAAAAGAAACAATTGTTGGCCCAGCAATCGATAAAGATGTGGCTCATGAGGCCGTGGGACTGAAACCTTCGTCCTTGGTGCCAAAAGAAATTCCTATAATAAAAAAGAAGAACCCCGTCTTACAGGTTATCTATATGTTATTGCTAGAAGGATGGTTGCTGCTAGTTTGATCAAGTTTTCAAGTACTCATGTACTCATGTTCTTTCTTATTTAATGTATTGAAGATCAAAATTGCCAAAAAAGCAACTGAAATTGAACATAAAGATGATAGCATTGTGAAAGAATCTGAGGATCCAGAAAAAGAGGGTTCAGATAATAGACCTTATGCAACTCTGGAAGAAATAGAGAGCAAAAGGCTGGCACCAGAGGAAATTCTATCACTTCCAAAGTTTAAGGTAAGTGATGGAGACTCTTAGCATTTAAGAAAAAGGTGATGGAGACTCTGAATGGTTTCGCTGGAAAGAATATGTAATTTTTATGAGCTTTATCAGTATGTTCACATCAAAATTGTGTTAAGTTAGATGCTGAAGAAGATTGGTTCTTTGTTTGGAAGACCAAAGAGATTAGATGGGCCTGATTAAATTAGTCTACTGTACAGCTGGATGTCCCTTTTAGCTCAGCATGTAGTTTTAGAGAATAATTTCCTTTAAATATCCGACCATGATCACTTTAGTCTAATTGTTATCTTTCTTCAGTTTTGATTTGGCATGATCTCTTTACTATGGACATGCTGGTTGTTTACTTGGTGTGGTCAATACTGGTGATTAGCTTTAAATGGTCTAATGAAACCCTATGTGATGATGCATTACATCCAGGAGATGAACTGTTCTTTATTTGTTATCTTTCTTCTGTTTTGTTGGCATGATCTCTTTACTGTGGACATACTAGTTTTTTTACTTGGTGTGGTCAATACTATCGATTAGTTTTCAATGGTCAAATGAAAGCCAATGTAATGATGCATTACATCCAGGAGATGGACTGTTCTTTTGTTATATATTTTTCAGAGAAAATTGAGAATGTGCTTTTTCAAATGAATTACAATGATATGATTAGCATTTCTTTTTGCTGCAAAAAGTGCATTCACATGTGTAGTCTACATTGAATCTGGCAGAATTATACCGTTGGGGATCCTGCATCTGTATTGTATATTAAAAACCTGGACAAGGATGTGGTTGCAGATGACTTCTTCTATGTATTTGGTGAGTCGATCAACCCTGATTCTTGTTTCATCCAGAATTATATATTTCTTTGTCGTACTATCATAAACAAAGTAATAGGTACTTTGACTCAGTTATCTTGTTCACAGAAGAGATGGTTCTCATCAAACTTATATTAAGAGAATCCTTAGTACAAATGAATTATGTGTGTGCATGTGTGTTTTTTTCTCATATAGTTGGTTATATTTAAACTCTGCTTCAGCAAACACAACTTTTGCTTATTTTTGTGAATGTGATGTAGGATCATTATTTGGAAGCATTGAAGCAGCTAAGACTGGCCTTAGCGTGAAGTTAATGCAGGTGAAGTCCTTGAAATCTACTATGCTTTATTGCGATATATACAATTTGACTGCAACAAACAGTCGAATGGATAGCTATCATACACATACTACCCAGCTGTTTGAAAAAAGTCATTTCTTAAGACTTATTTCCTGTTTGCGTTTCTCCCCTACGGGAATTATTCTGACCCAGCATGTTAAATTTCTAAATGTTCTTTGTATATGTAGGAGAATAGTACACAGCTTCTTTTCTTCTCCTTCTATAGAGGCAATTATGCGTTGAGCACCCATTACAAGATGGACTGACCATTGTCTCCTTCGTTTTCCTTCTGTTACACTGTTATCTCACAGTAGTAGCTTGCTCCTCCCACGCCTCTGCCTAATTGTTCCTCTGTCTCTAGTTCACTTTGTAGACAAAGCTACACTCCCTCCTACACTGCCAAAACTCTTCACTTATGCAGAATCAAATTTTTTTTTAAAAGATTTCAACAATTTTGCTTCGTTGAGCCAATCTTTGTGAACATGCTGAAAATGCTTGGAAGTTTTAAGATTCACAACATTTCATTTCATAATCTTTCTCCCAAGCTTGAAATGAACTTTTCGAAATTGCAGGAGGGGAGAATGAGAGGACAGGCTTTTGTGACATTTCCATCTGTTGAACTTGCCCATCAAGCTCTGGTTGGTATCTCGCTGGATTCTATTCTTGCTAGAAAGTTTTGCATGCAGTTGATTCTGTAAATTAATGCTCTGATGTTTTATTTTCTTGAACATAAATGTTTTATGCTTCACTATGGCCATCATAATTTGCTCAAGGATTTTTTTTCATGCAAATAATGCATCCTGGTTAAAATTTTCAAAAAGTGCAGAAAGTTTCTTCATTTCTTAATTGTGAGTGACCTGAAGATTTATAAAAACTGGTGGCTCCTCTTTTTTCGATAGAACTTCACAATTTTACTAGTAAAAAAGCTGTGCGTCAGAGTATAATAAAAACTAGGGGCTCCTCTTTTCCTGTCAAATTATCATAACTTGAAGTGTTTGACGGTGCCTGGTTCTTATGTATTTGTTTCTAAAATGTGGCTTGTGGTCTCAGAATCTGGTTAATGGCTTTGTATTCAAAGGCAAACCAATGATCATACAATTTGGACGGAATCCAGCAGCTGCCAAGGCAAATTAGATAGGGTTGGAATGATTCGAAGGAGCTGTTTCTACCATCACCTCCGATGGTTTGTTTCCTGATGAATTATTATTGTTTTACATGTTATGACAGAAAAATTAGAAGGCCAATACGAGAGCAGCATTGCCTGGTGGGATTGCTTCATTATGTTGTACCTGAACAAACAAATCACACAAGCTGTTTACTGTTTCTGGTGTAGGTGTCTCCAATTATGTGGACCGGTACTTCAATATACTGCAAACTGTTTGAGCATTTCTATCTTGATGGCAACTGCTAACTCATCACAAGCATTCAGTTGCTGTTCTTAATGCCAAAAGGCCCTTGAATTGGCAGGCATGTGCATTGCTTGAAACGAGGCAGAATCTTGAAAGGTGCACAGCCTAAGGGGAAGAGAATATGTCTGCAGTATTTCCTAGAAAAGGAATAACCAGAGCGCAGCTAATATTCTTCCATGTTAACTGCTTTGGCGTTGTTAAAATTAAATCTTCTAGTGCATCTTTTTTCCCTTTGCATACAGAAATATTATACTAGTTATGACATTCAGTTCGACTGTGTAGGAAGTAGAGACAGAAGGAAAGTCGAATTGTATTTGATTTGCACTTTGGCTTGTATTCATAACTTTTAAGTGCTGTACTTGAACTTGAAAAACAGGCAACTGTACATGGACCTCAACACCCATCAACAGTTTCCACACAAACAATGTGAAATTTGCCAATACCATTTGTTCATTCTTCATTCTTCACAAGCAGCTAAAATGCTAAGTGATTCTGCCGAATATATAAACAATGTTGGCCTCCTTAGCTCCTGAATTGCTTTCTGGAAGATTTGTTCGCTATCTCCAGTATCAATCAATCTCTCAATTTTCTGCAAAATATTCAATGGTCAAAATATACACTTTAAAGATATAAACACAATTTCTTCTCCTGAATGAAACAAATTGCTTCTTCGTCTGCTCTTGTACCAGTGACTGCAAGTTGAAAAAATCAGAAAATCAGCGTCATATCATGAAGTAACGGGAATCCAAGATGAAGACACTATGAGTTTGAGAAGCAGCAAGCAAAAGTTCAAACCTGTGAAAACACGTCGCGATACTCTTGATGGATGATTTCTCTTAGAGTCTGCAGAATTCATAAAAGAAATATAAAGTTCCAACCAAAAGTGGAGAACTTTATATGATTATACATTGGCACACGCATGTGTCTCTACCTACCTGAAATTCAGCCATCTTGTATTTCAACTTCTTTTTCAATGCTCTGCATATTAGATATCAGTAATAAAGTCAGGACTTGGCTTATCAAAGCTTCCGCATATTAAGCAAGAAATTGAAAAACTTTCCCAACAAGGTAAATCCAGAAACTCCAGCAAAGTGATGTATGGCATGTGTCGGACTGATGAATGGGTGTTAAAAGCAAAATAGGAAAACTTAGTATTCTTGTTTTGGGGATCTCAGCAGCAAAGGGATCAAGGAAGTTCAACAATTTTTTTTCTTTTTGTCACAAGTAACAGGATTAACAGGAAACATATCAACTCGTTGCAAAAGAATTAAGGAAACATGAACAAGTTTCATGAAACAGTAAAACAGCGAAGTGGCTACATAGAGCAGTTAATGAAACATGAGGTATAATGGCTAAGAAGGCAATGAGTCTGAAATGAGAAGAAAACAGCAGTCCTAAGAAAAATCACTGACCAGCTTTCGCATACCAGATTGGGTTTGCAAATAAAAGGTGAAATCGAAATGTGGGCATGACCAACAAGGGACTAAAATACTTGCCAAGAGGCTCCCTCCATGTTGGCATAAAGATTAGTTGTTTGTTCCCAATAACATTATTCATATATATATATTTTTTGGTTGTAAGGATGGCTCAAGGCCTATTATTAAAATCAAGGAACTGGAACATAACGTAACCGAGTTACATCCAAAGCATCAGCTGAAAGACAAGATAAAGTAGAAAGCGGTGCAGAGTCTAAGTAATGTAAACCAACAGAACAGGAGAAGCCCAAAGCGGCCAACGAGTCAGCAACCATATTAGCTTCCCTGTACACAAGAGATAAAACAACCTCCCAATCCCGCTGCAACCAGGATTGGATAGTTAACACAAAAGCTGAAGCTTCTGTGCTCAAGGCCCTGCGGCCAAGGACCATGTCGACCATCCCCAAGGAGTCAGACTCCACAAGTAGTTTCCGACAGCCAAGGTCCCAAGCCATAGCCAGCCCGTCTAGGAGCCCCCAACACTCAGCAGGCACCAATGAACCATAGCCAATATTATGCGAAAACCCACAAATCCAAGAACCATTAGAATCTCGGAGCACGCCCCCACTAGTAATACGAGTCGAGTCCCTATGCCACGCACCATCCACATTCAACTTCCACCACCCCGAAACCGGAGGAACCCAACCAATATGTGCCGCCACCCGCCGAGAGGAAGATGGAGCCACCCTCCTTAACCGGTTGAAGCTGGCCGAAAAGGTAGTAACCTGATCAAGAATAAACTGACTACAAGAAGGGAAAAGTCCATCACTATGAGTAAATACCAAAGAATTCCTCCATTTCCACACCCATCAGGCCGCAGTCACAAACGTAACTGACCAAGGCTGCCCTCGGACCAACGTCCCGGTGGGTTTCAAATTCGTCTCCAACCACTGGTGAAGACTAGACTGGAAAAACAACTGATGACAGTAACTAGGAATCAAATCCTTCCAAACCATTGATACCTGGGGACAGTCCCGTAATGCATGCAAAATTGTCTCCTCAACATTACCACACCTCGGGCAATTATGGTTCATTGCAATATGGCGACGGACACGTTGGCTATTCGTCATAATACTTTCTTTAGCAACCATCCACAAGAAGGTACAAATCCGATATGAAACCGGAATCCGCCAAATGAGACGCCAAAGAGAGGATGAGGAAGGAGAGGGAGGGCAGAGAACCCGATACGCACTGCTCGCTGAACAGGTCCCTGACGGATCATGAGCCCAAACAATGGAGTCTTGCCCACAGATAGGAGACGAAGGGAGGAAGCCAGCAAGTTTAAGACGAATATCCTCAGGTAAGTAGGGATGCAACAACTCCCAATTCCATTGACCTTGTGCAGTGACAAAGTCTGAAATCGGCCGCTCACGCCACTGATGAGGAACTTGAACTCCTGGACAGGAGATAAGAGGCGGAAATCCAAATAACCAAGCATCCGACCAAAACCGAACAGAGGAGCCATCACCGATACTCCACGACACACCCTTCAAAATCATATCCCACACACTAGTAATCCCTCGCCAAATATGTGACGTTTGAGCTTTCAGAGAAACCATTGGCACCAGACCGTTCCCAGCATTATACTTAGTACGTAAGATCCTCACCCACAAAGCATTAGGCTTTGAGAGAAAAGACCAAGCCAATTTCATAAGGAGCGCCTCATTGTGCAAACGCAATGGGCATAGGCCAAGACCACCCACTTGCTTAGGCTAGCAGACCTCCTCCCATTTAACTGGAGACATCTTACGTTGACTGTCCTGTGAACCCCATAAGAAAGCTCGAGTCTTCTTGTCTAGATTAGACTTAATTATAACTGGGACATTCATCCTCTGTATCACATAGGTGGGAAGAGCTTGCAAGACAGACTGAGCAAGGGTCAATCTACCCCCAAAAGACAAAGTATTCGCCTTCCACCTTGCAAGCTTTGCATCCAGAGCCTCCTCCACAAACCTAAACTGCGAACAACTGACACGGCCATGAATGAGATTAATCCCAAGATAACGACCCAAATCCTTCATCATAGTAAAACCCAACGAAGTACTGATAGTACTTTGCACTTCCTCAGGGACACCTTTCGAGAAGAAAACCTGGGACTTGTCATTACTAATCTTCAGACCAGATGCTGCACAGAAGGTGTCAAGCACTTGACGAATAGTAGTGACCTGAGTCAAGCTAGCTTCTGCAAATAACAGGAGGTCATCAGCAAAGAAAACATGAGATAGATGTGGGCCCTGACTACCAAAGGTTAGCGGAAGCCAAGAACCATTATCCACTGCCTCGTCAATAAGATGAGCTAGACGTTCCATACACAAAACAAAAATATAGGGTGACAATGGATCCCCTTGTCTGATGCCCCTTGAAGGTTGAAAGGAGGAAGTAACCTGGCCATTCCATTGTATTTGCATTGAAGAAGACTGCAGACAATACATAATAAGGGCTATCAAATCCTGAGGAATCCCTGCAATAGTGAGTGTGTCTTGGACAAAAGACCACCAGATATGATCATAGGCCTTCTCCAGATCAATTTTCAGTGCCATAAGGCCCCTTGGATCCTGTAACAACCCCATAGTATGTATTGCCTCCTGAACCATAACAATATTATCAGTTATCTGCCGTCCAGGTACAAAGCTAGCTTGATTAGGCCCTACCAAGGTATCCATAAACGGCCATAATCTACAGGCTATAATTTTAGTAATAACCTTGTAAGTCACATTACACAGACTAATTGGTCTAAATTGCTTGATTGTCTCAGGATGAGCAACTTTTGGCAATAATACCAATAGAGTCTTATTAAGATCAGCATCAAAAGATTTCGAAGCAAAGGCCTCTCGAATAAAGGAACAAACTGAAGAGCCAACAATTTCCCATTGTTTCTGATAGAAAGCAGCCTGAAACCCATCCAGCCCCGGTGCCTTCCAGGCACCCATCCTGAACACGGCAGCCCTAATCTCATCATCCAACACCTCCCTGGACAATTCCTCGCACTCTCTAGCCTCCAACTGTGGGAACCTATTAGAGATGGCAGGAATCCCTTCAGAATATCCTTCCTCCGTATATAAAGTCTGAAAGAAAGATAAGGCAAGACCTTGCAACTGATCCTGCTCTGAACACCATTCACCAGTATCATCCCTTAACAACATGATCTTATTCTGCCTCCTGCGAATAACCATGGTAGTATGAAAATACTTAGTGTTTCTGTCGCCCGAGTTAATCCATTCAGTGCGGGACTTTTGAAACCACATAAACTCTTCATGTGCAAGAACCTCCTCATACTCTTTCTTCAATCTCCACTGTAGCCGCCGTATGGCCCTACAATCATTAGTATCCCTGGATTTCTCCACACCAGACAAACGAGCAAGAATCCGGCGCTTGTGCTTCAGAATATGCCCGAAGTCATTCTTATTCTAATCCTGCAGCACCTGTGTTAACGATGCCAATTCCTTTGGATGACACTAGGAAAGTCATGATGCAACATCCAAGCCCCCTGAAACTGAAACAAACGGGAACCTCCAGCACTCAAGTCACGAGGACAAAGCTGGATCAATAACGGAGAATGATCCGACTTCGTGCGCGGGAGGTGAGTAACAGAAGCCTCCTCAAACATAAGTTGCCAATCAGAGTTAGCCACCGCTCTATCAAGCCTCTCCCTGACACCTCGATGTTCCCAGGTAAAACAAGAAGCAACAAAGCCAAGGTCAATAAGCCCATAATTATTAAGACAATCCGAGAAAGCTCGGGCAGCCGAAGGCACCATCGGTGTACCACCCGCTTTCTCCGTATCATCCACCAAAGCATTAAAATCTCCAGCCACTAGCCATGGACCTGTCAAACCATCAGAGAACTCCCGCAACCCTTGCCACAGGTCTGCACGTGTCGCAATAGCAAGACTTCCATAAACTGCAGTGAATGACCAGACACCACCATTGGCCAAAGCTACCTGCGTATGGATATATTGACGGTGAAGTTTACTGACCCTCACTAAGTTTTGATCGCCATTCCATAATATCCAAATGCCACCTAAAAAGCCTACTGCCTCACTTCGGACATTCCACTGAAACCGGAGCTTGCGAACTGACCGCTCCGCTTCTTCCCCACTAATCCAAGTCTCCAGAACTACCAAGACTTGGGGATTATATTGTGTAACCATATCCCTAACTGCCCGGGTAAACTCTCCACTTTTGGCACCCTGACAATTCCAAACAATAATAGAGAACTGATACATAAAATAAGATAAGGGAATGGATACACACAAAGAAACGTTAAGCGGAAGTAGTAGAGGAGGTCACCACCTCCACCACTTGCTCGGCCTCATCCTCCACGCCTTGCATGGCATCCTACATGACCTGGTCATCCCCAGGCTTAGGTGCGCTAGATCCCCCCGGCTCGGCCTGCGCCGCCCCCAAGAACACAAACTCTTCTCCTGGTTTAAATTCCTTTTTCTTGTGGCTTTTAGCACCAGCATCAAAGGCCACTTGAAGAGGCCCTACCCGAGGCGTTGGTGTCCCAGCTATAGAGGAAATAAGAGGAGTGTGAGAGGAATCAATTAAACTGGCAGAAAAGGCAGGGGGAAACAAAGGAACATCCGAAGCCTTTGCCCCAGACGAAGCCAATGCCATGGCACGTGTCAAAAGAGTCGGCCAAACATTATCACTAGCACTAGGTTGTACCTGCCCCCGTTTGTCCGTGGTCTTCGGCGGCTGCATCCGGATACCAGACTTGGGCTTAGTAACATCAGCCCTAACCTCCTTTCTAGCTCGCTTAGGTGCAGTAGCACCCACTGACTAAGCAAGCACAAGGGGCGGAACCTCCAACTCATCCACACTCTCACCCTCTGGTTCTTCTGTATCAGTCATAGAAGCCAATATGTCATATCGTGAACCGTTCGGTACCCCCACACTAGGCATGTTACCCCCTGTAGGATTTTTCCCTTGGCGGGGAGGACGACGCGCACGCTGAGGCGCCTGCATCCAAGGGCCAAAATGGGCCTCTGTAGCTGTCGTAGATTGATCCACCTCCATACCCACGTTCGAACCCGGAGCAAAAGCACTCACAGCAGCAGGAACCTCCGTTGGTGTCTCAGCAGGCGTAGGTGTCATTCCCATTGGACGGGAAGGACACGAGAGGATAGTATGAGTCGCCCTACCATAATGGAAGCATAACTGAGGTAAACCTTCGTACACCACTTCATACCACTCACCATCAACAGCCACCTTCGAACACAAAGGCTTGGCAAGGTCAATATTACATGCAATGCGTGCAAACTTCCCCCTATCGGTGCTTTGTGTACTAAAGTCAATTCTCACAATCGAACCAATCTCATTCCCAAGCATCCGGAGAATCCTATTGTGATACAACCAACAATGCAATTCAGGAATCTGAATCCAGGCAACTACAGAACCAATAGATTGCATTGAAGGCTTAAAGTTCGGCCTCCACGTCTCCACTGTCAGGTAATGCCCAAAAATCATCCAAGGACCATCTGTAAGGGCATGCAGATAATCACCATGGTTAGAGAACTTCACAAAATAGTAATTATTCTCAAGGTCAATGACCTTGACCGGCGACGTCAACTACCAGATTGTTTTCAATTTATGACAGAGCATAGTATATCCATTCCTACGAGCCCATAGCTTCACAATCAGTGTTTGCTCCCAACTCCGATGAAGCTCCGACCTAAAGCAATCAGAGATAGCAATCATCGGACCCCTTCTCACACCGGGTTACCGTAATATCATCCTCCTCAATCTCAAAGGTTGTATCAATACGCGGGGCATCCGCATCCTTGGCACTTCCTGCAGCAAATAGTTTATCCCTATAGGTCGGCGGTGGATCAGTGGCAGAGACGGCAATAGGGTTTTCCAAGGACTGGCCCGAAAACTTGCTCTCAAACTTTTCTTTACGGGAAGTTGCGTCAGGATCAGGAGGTACTGGCGGCGGGGCTGAGCGAGGCAGCCCTTGGGGCGACGGCGGAGTCGATATGCAACCCTAGAGAGAAAACTTTTTATGCAAAACAGATGAGGGATTGTTCTTCGCTCTTTTTTCAATAATAGGATACTTGATATTCGATAGCGCCACTGTAAATCAATCATAAGAAATCAATGATCTTCAAAAAGACTGGACTTTCACCCATGGCATACAACATTATTCATATATTGATGGCATCACCATGGGACAAGACATAGTGGCGTTGTTGGTGTTGTGTGCGCATAATCTACTGGAAAGAAAAAAACTTTTATGCCAATCATCATTAAGTGCAACTACAAAAAGATTAACTCAAACAGGTAGGAATCCATCTCCGCTAAGTATGATTGACTGAAGATACAACAATCAGAACTACAAGAATGGTGTGATCTAAGTTTGCGAAACTTATGATTCTGTGAGGAAAAAGAGAAGAACGTGAACATGCATAAACAAAGAATGGAAAGGAATAAAAGAAGAGATGGATAGTTACATGGTAGTTCCCGGTCTTGATTACGCCACTTTCTTTTCAGCACCCAGGCTTCTGCCTATTTGAAAAATTCTAGGCCACAAAAAAATGATAATATGAGCTGCCTGATGACTGCAAGCTGGAAAAGTAAAAGCAATTATAAGCGTACCTCTTTGTCAAGTTCCTCAATTTTGGACTTTACGGACCGAGCAACCTTTCCAACTTCATCAACATCTTTCACCATTCGTTGTTTGATTGCTGCACATCAAACCCAGACTGATCATAATCATGAAGCAACAGAGAGAATATAAAGTCAATCCTAAACAACAAACAAATGAAACCAAAGCAAATCGAAGCCAAGATTATTCAAACAAAAACTTTCTCTGTAGTTGGTGGAATAAAAAGCCTCGATCCGTATTTAATAGACATGGTAAACACGTACCAAAACTATTCTTATTGATAGACAGTCAGTACATAGGTGTTGTAATACAATACAGCATCAAATCCAAATACATCATCTGTCACCCGATCTCAGGGACCATTATTCTGGCGACATACTTCAAAGCTCTAAAGCAGCAACAGAAATCATATAGAACGGCAACAGAGGCAAAGTGACAGACCGCCTCAAAGACATATGATAAATGCAACGGCAAAAGACTTATGCACAAATACAGCGGGGATGGATCCGGGTTCTGGCGGAGAAGAATGCAGCAGTCGGTTGTACATCGTACCTGTACTACGAGCAAACTTATCCTACGTGATGAAACCACGTAGGCGAGCGGTGAGTCCGAAACGCTGACCGGTACAATAATGTACAATCATGGATAAATAGTAATATGCAGGCAACCATAATACCTCAGGAAATGAACACAGGCAGTAGTCATAACTAAACCAAAGATAATACTAATCAAGTCTGCATTAAAGCTAAAAGACAATTAACGTTTCCAATTTTAATAACCGGGCCCCATCACTAGACAAGCTAGGGTCGTACCAGGTTATTAATTAATACCGGGTGCCAGAACAAAATAAAACCCGAGATCAACATCCCAAAAACCAAACAGGGATCAATATCCCAAGGATCAATATCCTTATAACAAGTAATCCGATCATGGCCACCACAGAATCAGTTTCTAACCATCTAGTCGTACCACTACTTTCCACGTGACACTTAAGTCATCATCACAATTCCAATATCCAATATCTCAAGTTATTCATCAGTCCAAACCATCAACAATTCCATATCATCAAATATCCGTGGGAAATATAATCAACAATATATATCAGCACACAACGGTTCAATCAAACAACAAAGCACATCCAAATATTACAGGCAACATATCAAGGGTTATCCATCCTCACCTTAGCCGATTATCAGTTACAGAATTCCTCGGCAGGTTCCAAAGCCGGTTCCTCGGGGAATTGCTCGTTATCAACTCCTATATAACAATAATAGTATGCACACGTAAGATGCACAGCATATGATATGCGAATGATAAACTTGTACTGTAATCGTAAAATAAAATTCTATCCGGACTCGGGTGTCGCTCGGGTTGTATCACTATTATCATCATCATTCACCATTTATTTTCAAGTGTCAAAATATACTATACTTATACCCGGATATTATTACGGTACCTTACTTTGTTATTATCCTTTCCAAAATTATTTTTTATGAAAATAATTATTTATCATATCATATATTCTTCTCCAAAAATATAATTATCATAAAATAATTTTTCTGAGAAATGATAGCGCACATATATATATATATATCCTTTCCAAAATAGAACATCACGTAGTTAATGTTTTCCATAAAATATAATCGTATAAATATTCATCTCTTTTTCCAAAATATATATATATTTTCCAATAGATATAGTTATATATATGCTTAGTATAACACCTTTCAGAAAATATAGCATTTTAAAAAATATATTCGGGTACCGTGTTATTTTCCAAAAAAAAATATTATAATTATAATTATTTCTTTCAATTTCCAGATAGGGCTAGCCCAAAAGAAATACTAGACCAGCCCCAAAAGTTAGCCAACACACCCAAGCCCCTCACCACACTCGGCCCAGGTAGACATCCGGGTCAACTCGATCCAATGCCACGACCCGGAGGTGTGAGGTTGTAACAGCCCAAGTAAAAATTTGTATTTTTACCGAGACTGTAAAAGTTGTTATACAGTAATTTACCTTTGAATTTATTCTTGGGTAATTAATTAAAGGTAAATCGGGCATTGCTTTTCGAAACCGAGTCTTTTCCCGCACTGGGGATTTTTTCGTGGATTTTACGGACCAAAGTTGGAATTTTTCGGGTCCCGGAATCCTCAGAAAAATCAGGTTAACCGCGACGGAGCAGACCAGAAATATAATTAAGGAGGTGTATCAGTTATTTTCTGGTTCGGACCGGACTTGCCCCATATGCAGCCAAACCTGCATAATTGAGCTCAACTATGCAGGCGGCCGACACACCAGTATAAAGCAGAACCAGAGGAGAAGGAAAAGGGAAGAAGAAAAGAAGAAGAAAAGAGAGAAAAGAAAAGAGATGAAAAAGAGAGAGAGAAAAAAAAAGAAAGATAAAGAAAAAATGGAAATGAAAAAAAACAAAAAAAAAAGCAGCAGAGAGGAGAAGAGAAAATAAAAAGAGAGGAAGAAAAAAAAACAAAAAATAAAAAAAGGGAAGAAAAATTGAGAAAAGAAAGAAAAGAAAATAGAAAAAAAAGAAGAAGAAAATAAAACGTGAACAGTGCCGTCAACTTCTCCTCCTCCCGTTTACTGTGCACGCCGAACCGTTCAGTGCCGCTGCTCGTCTCATCGCCGTCACCAGCCCGCTCGCCGTGATGTCGCCGACCTTCCGCCGCCTCTTCCTTCCGTTTCCGCCGCGAGATGCGCCGCGAGATGCGCTGCCAGGAGCCGTTGACCCGACGAGCGACCTGCTGATCCGTCTTCCTCCGCACCTGCACCTGCTCCAGCGCCGCCGCGAATAGTTTTCCGCTGCCCTAGCATCGCTCTTCGTCCGCCGCTGCCTTGTCCCGCCTCGCCTTCCTCCTTCCTCGCGCCTGTCGTCGCCGTCGCCGCTGAACCCACTAAGGTGACACCCGTGGGTTGCGACGACCCGTTTGTTTCGGGCGGGTCGCGAACAGAGGTTTGGGTTTTTGCTTCTGGGCGTTTGGCTGGGCTTGGGCTGGTCACCTGGGCTTGGCACAGTACAAGCCACGGCTGACGATGTTCATGCCCAGTCCGGGTTGTAAAAAAAAAGAAGATATATACCAGGAAAATATATTTTCTGGAAAATTATATATACGTTTTTTTTCTAGAAATTATGATTGTTAACTACTTTTGGGAATATATGTATATACATGGTATACATAAGTAATATTCTTTTTTGTAATTGATAATTATGTTGATAATATAATTGTTTTGGGGATGTATTTCGTCTTTAAAAAATAAAAATGCATATTTATATATTTGTACTTATTTACAGAAAATAAGCCTATATAATTACATTTTTTGGAAAATGAAGTTTTCTAAAAACAATAGTATTTGGTAATTATATTTTGGCTGGTATAATAATTTTATGGAGATGATGACCTATAACCGAGGGGGGTTTAATTTACAGTTTATGGCATCATGGCGTACCAATTATGTGCATCTTATGTGTGCATTTGTTATTTGCTATATAGGAGCTGGTACCGAGCAGTTCCTGTGGAACCAGCTTTGGATCCGGTTGAGGTTTTCAGAGACATATCAGGTGAGAATGGATAACCCTTGATATATTGCCTATAATACTGTTGTGTGTTTCTCTGATACTTGAATTGTTTGATTGAACTGTTGAGTCGATTACTATTGGTATCCATGGTTATTGTGTTGTTGTTGATGTTGGTTTGTTAACAGAGGATTGGTCTGTTTATTGTGGTTAAATTGGATGATTGAGAATTGGATATTGGAAATTGGAAATTGAGATGATGACTTAATTGTCGCGTGGAAAAAAGTGGTACGACCAGATGGTTGGAGATAAGTTTTTTTGGTGGCCATGATCGGGTACTTGTTTAAGGATGTTGATCCTTGGGATATTGATCCTGGTTTGATATTCTTGGGATGTTGATCCCTAGTTCTATTATGATCTGGCACCCGGGATGAGTTGATAACCATGGTACGACCCTAGCTTGTCTAGTGATGGGGCCCGGATACTAAAATTGAAAAAGGTAATGAGTGAGTCGTGTCTTTTGGTTTTGGGCAGTCTTGATTGGTGTTGTCTTTGGTTTGTTTTGGCTGTTGCTTGTGTTTTTGTCCTTGAGTATTATAGTTGCCTGCATATTTCTGTTTATCCATGATTGTACGTTTATGTACCGGTGAGCGTTTCGTACTCACCCCTCGCCTGCGGGGTTTCATCCCATAGGATGAGTTTTTCGTGGTACAGGTACGATGCATTTTGGCGGCTGGGGCATACCCTCGGGCAGGACTCAGACCCATTAGTTTGCATCAGATTTTGTTTATGTTGATATTGAGATTATAAATGCTTCCGCTGTGCTATTGTTAATGTCCCCGAGGTCGGGCGACGTGTTTTGATGTTGGGTCGTTGGGCCGGTTTCTCTGATATACTCATTGATATTATCTTTGGGCCATTGGGCCGTGTTTCGAGTTGTATTTACTATTGTACAGTTCCGGCACGTGTTTACTGAGACTGGTAAATACGGGTCGGGGCGTTTCATTTTGGTAGCGGAGCGGGCGGTAGGTCCTTGGGTGATTGTTTTGCTTATTTGCTGTGCATAGCTCGCTCCATATTTCAGTCGTGATACATACATATTCATGTAGTTAGTGCATTATGGATCCGGTCGAGGGACGCTGCCTGCCGCTAAACATTCACATGTAAGCATTCTTTCCATTAATACTTATTAGATACCTGACTATCCGTATATCAGTGTTTAACAGTATTATAGTTTTAATGTTTTAAGAAAAAAAATTTTGGGAGACATGTTTTGAAAATGACAAGTTTTGGGTGAAATGGCATAACTAACCCCTGAAGCTTAACCAAGGGCAAGGTATGTCATGACAGAGGATTTATATGTTTTTGGTTGTTGTTTACTCAACTCCTAAACGGGAATTTTGGGGACGAAATTTTTTTAAGGTGGGTAGACTGTAACAGCCCAAGTAAAAATTTGTATTTTTACTGGGTCTGTAAAAGTCATTATACAGTGATTTATCTTTGAATTTAATCTTGGGTAATTAATTCAAGGTAAATCGGGCATCGCTTTTCGAAACCGAGTCTTTTCCCACGCTGGGGATTTTTCCGTCGATGTCACGGACCAAAGTTGGAATTTTTCGGGTCCCGGAATCCTCAGAAAAATCAGGTTAACCGCAACGGAGCAGACCAGAAATATAACTAAGGAGGTGTATCAGTTATTTTCTGGTCCGGATCGGACTCGCCCCATATGCAGCCAAACCTACATAATTGAGCTCAATTATGCAGGCGGCTGACACATCAGTATAAAGCAGAACCAGAGGAGAAGAGAAAGGGAAGAAGAAATGAAGAAGAAAATAGAGAAAAGAAAAGAGAGGAAAAAGGGAGGGAGAGAAAAAACGAAAGAAAAAGGAAAAATGGAAATGAAAAAAAACAGAAAAAAAACAGCAGAGAGGAAAAGAGAAAATAAAAATAGAGGAAGAAAAAAATATAAAATTTAAAATGGGAAGAAAAATAGAGAAAAGAAACAAAAAGAAAATAGGAAAAAAAGAAGAAGAAAATAAAACATGAACAGTGCCGTCAACTTCTCCTCCACTCGGTTACTATGAATGCCGAACGGTTCGGCGCCGCTGCTCGTCTCACCGCCATCACCAGCCTGCTCGCCGTGATGTCGCCGCCCTTCCGCCGCCTCTTCCTTCTGTTTCCGCCGCGAGACGCGCCGCCAGGAGCCGTTGACCCGACGGGCAACCTGCGGATACGTCTTCCTCCGCGCCTGCACCTGCTCCAGCGCCGCCGCGCCTAGCTTTCCGTTGCCCTTGCGTCGCTCTTTGTCCGCCGCTGCCTTGCCTCGCCTCGCCTTCCTCCTTCCTCGTGCCTGTCGTCGCCGTCGCCGCTGAACTCGCTAAGGTGAGACCCGTGGGTTGCGACGACCCGTTTGTTTCGGGAGGGTCGCGTACAGATGTTTGGGTTTTTGTTCTGGGCGTTTGGCTGGGTTTGGGCTGGTCACCTGGGCTTGGCGCAGTACAAGCCAGGGCTGACGCTGTTCATGCCCAGTCCGGGTTTTAAAAAAAAGAAGATATATACCAGGATATTATATTTTCTGGAAAATTATTTATACGCTTTTTTTTGTTGAAATTATGATAGTTAACTACTTTTGGGAATATATATATATACATGGTATACATAAGTAATATTTTTTTTGTAATTGATAATATAATTGTTTTGGGGATGTATTTCTTCTTTAGAAAATAAAAATGCATATTTATATATTTGTACTTATTTACAAAAAATAAGCCTATATGATTACATTTTCTGGAAAATAGAGTTTTCTAAAAATAATAGTATTTGGTAATTATATTTTGGCTAGTATAATAATTTTATGGAGATGATGATCTATAACCGAGGGGGGGGGGTTTAATTTGTAGTTTATGGCATCATGGCATACCAATTAAGTGCATCTTATGTGTGCATTTGTTATTTGCTATACAGGAGCTGGTACCGAGCAGTTCCTATGGAACCGGCTTTGGATCCGGTTGAGGTTTTCAGAGACATATCAGGTGAGAATGGATAACCCTTGATATGTTGCCTATAATACTGTTGTGTGTTTCTCTGATACTTGAATTGCTTGATTGACCTATTGAGTCGATTACTATTGGTATCCATGGTTATTGTGTTGTTGCTGATGTTGGTTTGTTAACAGAGGATTGGTCTGTTTACTGTGGTTAAATTGGATAATTTAGAATTGGATATTGGAAATTGGAAACTGTGATGATGACTTAATTGTCGCGTGGAAAGTAGCGGTACGACTAGATGGTTGGAGATAATTTTTTGTGGTGGCCATGATCGGGTACTTGTTTAAGGATGTTGATCCTTAGGATATTGATCCCAGTTTGATATTTTTGGGATGTTGATCCCTGCTTCTATTATGATCTGGCACCCGGGATGAGTTGATAACCATGGTATGACCCTAACTTGTCCAGTGACGGGGCTCGGATACTAAAATTGGAAAAGATAATGAGTGAGTCGTGTCTTTTGGTTTTGGGCATTCTTGATCGGTGTTGTCATTGGTTTGTTTTGGCTGTTGCTTGTGTTTTCGTCCTTGAGTATTATAGTTGCCTGCATATTTTTGTTTATCCATGATTGTACGTTTATGTACCGGTGAGCATTTCGGACTCACCCCTCGCCTACAGAGTTTCATCCCGTAGGTTGAGTTTTTCGTGGTACAGGTACGATGCATTTTGGCGGCTGTGGCATACCCTCGGGCAGGACTAGGATCCATTAGTTTGCATCAGATTTTGTTTATGTTGATATTGAGATTATAAATGCTTCCGCTGTGCTATTGTTGATGTCCCCGAAGTGGAAGGACGTGTTTTGATGTTAGGCCGTTGGGCCGGTTTCTCTGATATATTCATTGATATTGTCTTTGAGCCAATGGGCCATGTTTAGAGTTGTATTTACTTTTGTATAGTTCCGGCACGTGTTTACTGAGACTGGTAAATACGGGTCGAGGCGTTTCAGAGGTGGTCAATTCGGGCAACCGGGTTGTCTTCAGCCTACGAATCCGCTCACTTTACAGTCGAGGTGGTGACGCGGTGGTGCGAACGGGGCGAGCGACGAGGCGACGAGGAAGAGGTAAAAAGGAGGAGAAAATGGTGGTGACGATGCGTGAGGTGATGGGTGGCTCGGCTGGTGGTGTGGTGGTCTCAGTGGTGGCGGCAAGAGGAAGAAGAAAAGAAGAAGAAAAAATGGGGTGAAGGGGTTGTTGCAAAATGTCACAGTTTTGCTATGTGTGGTGGTTTTTTTTTTTTTTTCTGGTTTTGGTTTTATGGGTGAGTTGCACTGGGTGGTTTTGCAGGAAAAAAAAAACGAGAAAAGAAGCTGGGCAGTAGGTTTGCAGGAAGAAGAAATGGTGGTGTGGTGTGCATGGAGAGGCCGAGAAACACTGTTTTTACAGACGGTGCATGGTACTGGTGACACAAGAAAGAGGCGGCGGCAACCCTGCATATTTGAGCCGCCTTGATTATGCAGTACTGTGCTGCATGCGAAGCGTGTACCGCCTGGACCAGAAAATAACTAATATACCCCCTCACTTTTATTTCTGGTCCGTTCTTTCGAGGATAAACCTGACTTTTCTGAAGATTCCTGGACCCGAAAAATTTCAACATTGGTCCGTGAAATCTGCAGAAAAATCTAGAACAGGGGGCAGGGGTCGGTTTCAAAATCCGATGCCCGATTTACCATGAATTAGTTACCCAAGATTAAATTCAACGGTAAATCACTATATAAAACTTTTACAGTCCTGGTAAAAATGCAAATTTTTACCCGGCTTGTTATAGCCTACCCACCTTAAAAATAATTTCATCATCGAAATTCACTCCGATGCTATGAACAGGTGCGAAAACTGAGATCGCATGTGCTCTTCGACTTCCCATGTAGACTCGTTAGCAGAGTGCTTGCTCCACTTAACCTTTACCATAGGAATGGTACGGTTTCTCTATTGTCTGACCTCTCGCGCAAGAATCTGCTCTAGCATCTCTGTATATGTAATATCTTCTCACTTCAACCACTGCCGTCGTAACCACCTAACTCGGATCCGATCGGTATCTCCTCAACATGGAGACATGGAACACATCATGAATCTGTGATAGCTCCTCAGGTAAAGACAACCTGTGTACCAAGGGTCCAACCCTTTTCGCGATCTCATACGGCCCGATGTACCTGGGACTCAGCTTTCCTCCTTTGTCGAACCTGATAACACCCTTCTAAGGCGCAACTCGGAGAAAAAAATTTTCTCCAACCTTGTACTCCATCTCACATCGATGCTTGCCGGCATAACTCTTCTGTCGGTCTTGGGCAGCTCTCATACTCTGCTTTACTGTTTGAATCTTATCAACTGTCTGTTTGACCGAATTCTGACCAACGATCAAACGGAGACCTTCTTCATCCCAACAAGCTAGACTTCGACACTTCCTCTCGTAAAGAGCTTCGAAAGGTGGCATCCTGATGCTGGAATGATAACTGTTGTTGTAGGAAAACTCCGCCAAAGGCAAGTACTGGTCCCAACTCTCACTGAAGTTAAGTGCACATGCCCTTAGCAGATCCTCTTATGTCTGAATGGTTCTTTCTGACTGTCCATCTGTTTGAGGATGAAAAGCGGTATTGAAACTCAACTTTGTTCCCAAAGCTGCTTGCAAACTCTTCCAAAACCGTGAGGTGAATCTAGGATCTCTGTCGGAGACTATGGACTTAGGAATTCCATTTAGCCTCACAATCTCTGCAAGATACAGTTTTGCCAACTTGTCTAGGGTATCTGTCTGTCGAATGGGTAGGAAATGAGCCGACTTTGTTAGTCGATCAACAATAACCCAGATAGCGCCATGCTGTTTCCGAGTCAACGGTAATCCGACCACAAAATCTATGGTAATCATCTCCCATTTCCACTCTGGCACCGTCAACGATCTCATATTGCCTGTTGGAGCTTGGTGCTCGGCTTTCACCTGCTAGAAAGTAATACAATTAGCCACATACTCAGCTACATCTTGCTTCATACGCGGCCACCAGAAATGGCTCTTCAGGTTCTGATACATCTTGGTGCTTCCGAGGTGCATTGCATACGGCGTCATATGTCCTTCTTCCAGGATCTGACTGTGCAACTCACCAATACTGGGTACACATGGACGTTTCCCCAGCATCAGTGCGCTATCCTTGGCTATGTGTACTTTTTTCCACTGCGGACTGCTTCTTTTAGCTTGACCAGGTCAGGATCTCCATCTTGTAGTTCCACAATCCATCCTCTCAGGTTGGAATTGACTTCTATATGTGTCAACAAAGCTCCTGTCTCGTCCACTGACAAATCAACTCCTATCTTTCTTAACTCGATAAGAGAGGATACCGAGTAGATCGTGGAAGCATCTTCTGGTTGTCTCCGGCTCAAAGCATCAGCTACAGCATTGGCTTTCCCAGGGTGGTACTCGATATTACAATCATAATCATTCAGCAACTCAAGCCAACGTCTTTGCCGTAGGTTAAGTTCTTTCTGAGTCATGATGTACTTGAGACTCTTATGATCTGTAAAAATCCGGCATCTCTCTCCAAACAGGTAGTGTCGCCAGATCTTCAAAGCAAAGATCACAGCAGCCGTCTCTAAATCATGTATCGGGTAGTTCTTCTCATGAGGTCTCAACTGTCTCGAGGCATAGACAATCACCCGACCTTCTTGCATCAACACTGCTCCCAAGCCAAGACCTGAAGCATCACAGAAAAGCACGTACTCCACTCCTGGCTTAGGTACAGTCAAAACTGGTGCCGTGGTCAACTTCTTCTTCAGTTCGTCAAAACTCTTCTGGCAGGCTTCACTCCATACAAAAGCTTGATCTTTCCTCAACATCTTGGTCATAGGACTTGCTATCAAGGAAAAACCCTCGATAAACCTCCGGTAATATCCTGCAAGGCCAAGAAAACTTCTGACCTCAGATACCATTAAAGGAGGCTCCCACTCCAGAACAGCTTTCACTTTGGTAGGGTCGACTTTTATCCCTTCCCCAGACACAACATGTCCGAGGAATGCAACTTCTTCAAGCCAGAACTCGCATTTGTTGAACTTGGCGTATAGCTGCTTCTCTCGCAGCCTCCGAAGCACTATCCTCAGGTGTTCTTCGTGTTCTTCCCTATTCTTTGAGTATATCAAGATGTCGTCGATGAAGACTACCATGAACTTGTCCAAGAACTCATTCAGAACCAAGTGCATCAAGCACATAAAGACTGCAGGTGCATTGGTCAGGCCGAAAGGTACCACTGTGAACTCAAAGTTACCATACCGTGTGCGAAAGGCTGTCTTCGGTATGTCCTTCTCTGCAATCTTGATTTGATGATATCCAGACCGAAGATCGATCTTAGAAAACACGGTAGCCCCTTGTAACTAATCAAAGAGGTCATCAATCTTGGGAAGCAGGTACTTGTTCTTCACTGTCACTTTGTTCAACTGTCGGTAGTCTACGCACATGCGCAAACTATCATCCTTCTTCTTAACAAACAAAACTGGTGATCCACAAGGCGATGTACTAGGTCTGATGAAACCCTTCTCTAGCAGCTCATCTAACTATTTCTTCAACTCCTGGAGTTCTGTTGGTGCCATCCGGTATGGTGCCATCAAGATAGGTGTCACTTCTGGCACTAGGTTGATTATGTACTCGACTTTTCTGTCAGGTGGCAATCCTGGTAGATCTTTTGGAAAAACATCTGAAAACTCTTTTACCATTGTGATATCCCCAAAAACTGGAGTCTGAACTTCTTCGCCCTTGACATGAATCAACAAGGCATCTGGACAATGCGGCTTCATTCCAAAGTCTTGATTAGCAGAGATACTACATGCAGTAGCATCTCTCCTAATACCTATTAACAAAACCTGTCGCCCACCATCGGAAGTCAACAGCACTTCCTTAGTTCAACAGTTCACCGTAGCAATGTATCTCGACAACCAATCCATCCCTAGGATTATGTCAAAACCCCCCATGTTCATCACAATTAACAGAGCAAGGGAAACCTCGTTGTTGTACGAAAGAGAAACGTCTCTACACACATGTGTTAACCTAACCGTTATGCTCGCAGGTAACCTAACCCTCATCGGACATGTTAAACTCTCTTCCGTACAGCTGTGTTGTATTGCAAAACTTTGTGCGACAAAGGAATGTGTAGCACCAGGATCAATCAAGGTATATTCAATACTACCAAAGACTGTAAAAGTACTTGCTATAACATCAACATTCTCTGGTTCCTCCTCAGCGGTGATCACAAACGCTCTCGGTACTGCTGCACTCTGATTTATGGCTGACTGGGCTCTAGCAGAAACAACTCCACATCCTCGGCCTCTGCTAACTCCAGAACCATTGGGGACACTGGCCACTGATGCTTGAACTGTCTGAGCAGGTGCCGTATCTCTAGATCTTCCCAACTTAGGACATGAGTACCGATAGTGCCCAACTTCAATGCACTCATAACACCTCACCTGAGACAGAGGAAGTCTCAGGCGAGTGTTCCTGGACGAAGTCCCTCCAGATTGAGTCCAAGAACTCCCTCTGTTGTTATAGGTGTTGTATCCGCATCCTTGGTGTACTGGCATGGATTGGTTCTGTCCATACCCTGACCGATTAGCAGGTGTCTGGAATCTCTTTCCCTGACCCCCACTATACTGAGCAGCATGTCTCTTCCTGGTCTCTTGCATTTCTCTCTCGTTTCCAAGCCAGATAACTTTAGCTCTCAAGGCATCTGTGAGTATGTCTTGGTAAGTCTCATATACTTTCAACCCGATGACAGTCTGGATACAAGGTCGAAGACCACCCCAGAACCGTTTGCATCTGGCCTCGAATGTAGACACATACTTTGTAGCATACATAGACAAGTGATCAAACTTGACCTCATAGTCGTTGACCGACTGGCCAACCTGTTGTTGTAGCGCTAGGAACTCCGGTTTCAGCTGATCCTGATATGCCTCGGTGACATACTTCCATCGGAACATCTCCATAAACTCATCCCATGGCAAGGTAATGCGTTTCGGCAACCCTCTGGTCGCAGATTCCCTCCAGTTCATAACAACTCCTGTGAACATCGTAGCGGCGTATCTCGGCCACTTGTCACTCCTACACCGAAGTGTCAGCATCACCCTGTTAATCTGTCGGAGCCAATCATCAGCCCCCTGCGGATCGGTTTCGTCGGTAGAGATCTCGGCTCCAAGCTTTGTCAGCTTAGTGAACACTAGATCCTCAACAGGTCCTTCGTTGTCCTTCTGGACTTCCCTGGCATCTTGCCTTTGCATAATCCCAGTTACCACATTCAAGATCTGTGTGGTTTCTCCCAAGAAAACCATCGGATCGGGTACCTGACCACCCGCTTCATACTGCGGTTGATCTACCGACACTTGGTCGTCCTCCAAGTGTGGCTCAGCATGCTGATTCCCTCCAGCTTGATCCATTCGTCTTACCTATATGAGAATGTTATGCATGCATATTATATCATATCATGACAGGACTATACACAGATAGGCAATCATGCAATCACAGTTATGTCCCTAATGACCTACTACCTTGCTCCATTACCAAAATGAAACGCCCAGACCCGTATTTACCAGACATGGTAAACACGTGCCAGAACTATTCTTATTGATAGGCAGACAGTACATAGGTGTTGTAATACAATACAGCATCAAATCCAAATACATTATGGATAAACAGCAATATGCAAGCAACCATAATACCTCAGGAAATAAACACAGGCAATAGTCATAACTAAACCAAAGATAACACTGATCAAGTCTGCACCAAAGCTAAATGACAATTAAATTTTCAAATTTTAATAATCGGGCCCCGTCACTGGACAAGCTAGGGTCGTACCAGGTTATTAACTAATACCGGGTGCCAGATCAAAATAAAACCCGGGATCAACATACCAAAAACTAAGCAGGGATCAATATCCCAAGGATCAACATCCTTATAACAAGTAACCCGATCATGGCCACCACAGAATCAGTTTCTAACCATCTAGTCGTACTACTACTTTCCACGTGACACTTAAGTCATCATCACAATTCCAATATCCAATACCTCAAGTTATTCATTTGTCCAAACCATCAATAATTCCATATCATCAAATATCCATGGGAAATATAATCAACAATATATATAAGCACACAACGGTTCAATCAAACAACAAAGCACATCCAAGTATTATAGGCAACCTATCAAGGGTTATCCATCCTCACCTTAGTCGATTATCAGTTATAGAATTCCTCGGCAGGTTCCAAAGTCGGTTCCTCGGAAAACTGCTCGTTATCAACTCCTATATAACAATAATAGTATGCAAACATAAGATGCACAGCATATGATATGCGAATGATAAACTTGTACTGTAATCGTAAAATAAAATTCTATCCGGACTCGGGTGTCGCTCAGGTTGTATCACTATTATCATCATCATTCACCATTTATTTTCAAGTGCCAAAATATACTATACTTATACCCAGATATTATTCTGGTACCTTACTTTGATATTAACCTTTCCAAAATTGTTTTTTTTATGAAAATAATTATTTATCATATCATATATTCTTTTCCAAAAATATAATTATCATAAAATAATTTTTCTGAGAAATGATAGCGTACATATATATATATATATATCCTTTCCAAAATAGAACATCACGTAGTTAATGTTTTCCATAAAATATAATCGTATAAATATTCATCTCTTTTTCCAAAATATATATATATATATATATATATATATATATATTTTCCAATACATATAGTTATATATATGCTTAGTATAACACCTTCAAGAAAATATAGCATTTTAGAAAATATATTGGGGTACCGTATTATTTTTTTTAAAAAATAATTATAATTATAATTATTTCTTTTAATTTTCGGATAGGGCCAGCCCAAAAGAAATACTAGACCAGCCCCAAAAGTTAGCCCACACACCCAAGCCCCTCACCACACTCGGCCCAGGTAGACATCCGGGTCAACCCGACCCAGTGCCATGACCTGGAGGTGTGAGGTGGTCAATTCGGGCAACCGGGTTGTCTTCAACCCATGGATCCGCTCACCTTGCAGTCGAGGTGGCGACGCCGTGGTGCGAACGGGGCGAGGCGACGAGGAAGAGGAAGGAAGGAGGAGAAAATGGTGGTGACGATGCGTGAGGTGATGGTTTGCTCAGCCGGTGGTGTGGTGGTCTCGGTGGTGGTGGCCGGAGGAAGAAGAAAAGAAAAAGAGAAAAAGGGGTTGTTGCAAAACGTCACAGTTTAGCTATATGTGGTGGTTCTTTTTTTTTTTTCTGGTTTTGGTTTTATGGGTGAGTTGCACTAGGTGGTTTTGCAGGAAAAAAAAAACGAGAAAAGATGCTGGGCGGTTTGCAGGAAGAAGAAATGGTGGTGTGGTGTGCATGGAGAGGTAGAGAAACACCATTTTTGTAGACGGTGCATGGTACTGGTGACACAGGAAAGAGGCGGCGGCAGCCCTGCATAATTGAGCCGCCTCAATTATGCAGTACTGTGCTGCATGTGAAGCGTGTACCATCTGGACCAGAAAATAACTAATATATTGTATACCCCCATACCTTTATTTTTGGTCCGTTTTTTTAGGATAAACCTGACTTTTCTGAAGATTCCTGGACCCAGAAAAATCTGGAACGCGGGGCAGGGCTCGGTTTCGGAATCCGATGCCCGATTTACCATAAGTTAATTACCTAGGATTAAATTCAACGATAAATCACTGTATAAAACTTTTACAGTCCCGGTAAAAATGTAAATTTTTACCCGGACTGTTACATGGAATGTGGTGTGAAGACACAGAGTTGAAGCTACACAAAAACATTTAAGTTGAAACGCCCCGACCCGTATTTACCGTACACAGTAAACACGTGCCGGAATTGTGACAACCCAACCCAACAAAGCCCAGCATACAGTGTATACAACAATAACTCGGGCTCAACAGCCTAAAAATAATAACAACAATAACAACGTATCTGGCCCAAAGGCCCAATATTAGTAAAACAATGCACAGCGGAAGACTTTAATAACTCACAAACACTGTATGCGACACTGATGCAAACTATGGATCCAAGCTCTGTCCAAGGGATAACGCCGCAGCCTGTCTGGAATGCACCCAACCTGTACCAAAAGTAACTCATCCTACGGGATGAAAGCCCGCAGGTGAGGGGTGAGTCCGAAGTGCTCACCGACGAAGGAAAGACAATCAATATGCACACTATAAAACTCAAGGTCCAAAAACAGGCAAAAACCGCCAAATACATACCAAACCGAAAGACTGGACCCAAAACCGGTCCAAGACCAAAAAGACTCGAATAAAATCCAATTTCTAATTTTATCTTTTCCGGGCCCCGTCACGGATAAGCTAGGGTCGTACCAGGTTATCAACCTGTTCCTGGTGCCAGATCAAAAAGAACCCGGGATCAACATCCCAATATCAAACTCAGGGATAAACATCCCAATCAAACCGGCATCAACATGCCCATCACAAGTAACCCAGATCATGGCCACCACAAAACAGTCTCAAACCATCCGGTCGTACCTCTACTTACCACGTGACAAATTATATTATCATTATTCAAAACCAAGTCTCAGGGATCGACATCCCTATCCAAAATACCGGGATAGACATCCCTATCCAAAACCAAGGATCGACATCCTTGTCACAATTCATTATTTATTCTGTTATATTTAGCGCCAAAACGACTCAAGGATAAACGTCCAAAAACCGACATGGGATAAACATCTCGAAGCATAACATAGCAAATGCAACATCCAATAACCAACAGACACAAATACCGAGTAATACAGGCACATATTGAAGAAAATCCATCCTCACCTTGGCCGATTACTCAACTCCGGAAACAATGACCGGTCCGACGCCGGCTCCTCGGGAACAACATCCCAATACGTATTTTACCGTACGTATTTCCGAATATAATTTTGGTACCATACTTTAATTAAAATTCTTTTCAAAATATTTTCATAAAATAACTATAATTCCAAAATTATAATCTCCATAATTTTTCCAGAAAAATAATAACATATTTATAATTTTCAAAAAATATTTATATAGTATTTATCTTTTTCTCAATGTATAATAATATTTCCAACACAAAATTATAATTACCCTTAATTTCAAAGTACATATTTATATATATTCCATAACTATAATTTTCCAGGCAAAATAATATATGTAAATAAAATTTCCAGGAATTATTTTTATCTCATTTATATTTTTTTCCAATTAGTAATAGTTTCCCAAAACGTAATCTTAATTATTTATCCAAGTATGTATATTTATATTTTTCGCAAAATACCAAAATTAAATTGACCATAATTTTCTAAAAGTAAATATATAATAATTTTTTTCCAAAATTATATACCAGATTATTAATAATTAAATATATATATATAAATTGTTTTTTTTAATTACGGACTGGGCTGAACAGGACCAGGCCCAGGCTCGCACTGTGCAAGCCCAGTCGGCCCACGCCCAAGCCCAATCCAGCCCAAACAATAGAAGATCCAAGGCGCGACCCGACCAGATGGAATGGGTCGGACGCGGGTCGCGGGTCTCACCTCGGGTTGAGCAGCTGTAACGGCGACGGCGAGCGCGAGGAAGGAAGGCGAGCACAGCCACGACGTCGGGGCGGCAAGAGCGGCGCGGGGGCGGCAGAAAACCAGCGTTGCAACGCCGGTAGGAAGCGGGAGACGCGAGGGAGCTGGATCCGCCGGGTCGCACGACGGGTCAACGCTTCTGGACGGCGCGTCTCGCAGCGGCTTCAGGCGGAGCCGGCGGGGTTCAGGTCGCGACGAGCCGGCGAGCACGGTGATGGCGGCGGTGGGGCGAGAGGTCGCGCGGAACGCATCGCCATGAACAGTGGCAGGGCTCGGGGAGGGTGACAATGAACAGTTCACTCCGGGTTTCTTTTTTTCATCTTTTTTTCCTTCTTTTCTTCCTATTTTCTTCTTTTCTTTCTTCTATTTTCCAAATTTCCTTTTGTTGTTTTTTTTTTCTTCTCTTTTTTTTTCTCTTCCTCTCTCTGTATTTTTCTGTTGTCCTGTTTTTTTTTTTTCCTTTTGTTCTATTTTTCTCTCTTTTCCTTATTTCTCTTTTTTTTCCCTTTTTCCTTTCTTTTTTTTCCCTTTTTTTCTCTTTTCTCTCTTTTTTTTCTCTCTTTTTCTTTTCCTCTCTTCCTCTCCTTCTCCTCTGCTTCCTTTCTTCTTTTTATAGACGATGGATTACTGTTAATCATGTGAATCATTAATAATGCACTGCATTATTAAGCGAGTCCAGTCCGGACTAGAAAATAACTGATACCCCCTTAGTTATTTTCCGGTGTGATTTTCTGAGAAATTCTGAAACCCGAAAAATACCAACTTAGGCCCGAAAAATCCACGGAAAAATCACGAGCGCGGGAAAACTCTCGGTTTCGAAAAACGACTCCCGATTTACCTTGAATTAATTACCCAAGATTAATTCAACAGTAAATCACGGTAAAAAGACTTTTACAGTCCCGGTAAAGATCAAAAATTTTACCCGGGCTGTTACAGTCTACCCACCTTAAAAAGAATTTCGTCCCCGAAATTCCGTCTTATCCGTGGGTCCTACCACGATAAGCTTCTGGCACAGTCTGCCAGGTGTCCAACCTCAACATGAGATACCGCTTATACCCTTAAGCGACATCTCATCCGCTTATAAATACCAAATCTCATGACTGGCATACTCACACACAGTCATGGACTCTCCACTGAGATCAAGAACGACCTCAGACTCCGAGAACAACAGCTACATCGGTGGCACTGCCTTCCTGACAAGCTCCGATGAAGAACCTCCGAAGAAGCGCTTCAAGACGAACATCGTCGGCCTGAAGGAACACATGGTGGTCTCTCGAAGACGCCGGAAGAAGCGTGCTCCCAAAGAAGCTGAGGATCGAAAGGGCAAAGCGACGGCTGAAAGCAGCACACCGCAGCAGACTCTGACACAGCTGAACGTCTCAATGAAGAAGATCAGCTCAGCGGTGTTGCAGATCGAACTGGCGTGCGCGGAGCTCTTCCCACACGTGAAGAACGTACAAAAACTTGTAAAAGATCTTGAGAAGCAAGTAACTCCTTAGAGTACTTCTTCTCTGTTGTAAAACTATTATGAAATAAATAAAATAATTTCCTTTTTAAATCAAAATCTCTTGTGTTAAACAGAAAAACAAAACATCTCAAAGCAGATTAAAAATCAACAATAAGATTATAAAATCAAACATAAAGAAATAAAAAAAATAAAACTCGTTTAACAAAATCAAAACAAAAAGAAATTAAAACAAAACATGTTTTCATGATCAGCGCCCAAATCGGTCCTAAGTATCCTCGATCCCGAAAAACGTGACACGGAGCTAACGGTGACGATCACGAGAGCGTCCTGTGTCCCACGAAAGGAACGTTATCCACTTGTTCACAAATTCCGCATGAGCCAAAAACGTCTGTCAAATCTCGCATCTCTCCACGGTGTCCAAACAGCTGTAAACTTGTCGCACATGCGCTCTACTCGAGGTACGGTCCCATCCGTCTAGCCTCAACGGTCACAAATGCATGTGATAAAAGATGCAAGAAAATATAGTAAAACCATGAAAAGAAACGCCAAGGTAGCCAGGGCGCTAGAAAATCGTGTGTTAGAAAAGAGCTGAGAAACACTGGCTTAGTAGCCCGAAAAACGTATAAAGTAACCAAGCAATAAACGAAGGCAACGACAAATTTCAAAAAGCAAATCTTGAAAATTGAAAACAGTAAACACACTCATCATAAGAGTATAAAAGACGGAGCGGTGAGGTGTAAATCATCAAAAGCATTCTAAAGCAACAAACGCTCAGAAAAAAAAGAAACAAAACCACAACGCTCAAAAGAAAAAAAAATCCTCACACGTCCAAACACGATGCCTGCTCCATCTTCCGTTTTCTTCGTCGAAGATGCCAATCTAGGCAGAAGGAATCGACTGGCCTACAGCATGGTCAACGAGCGTGCTGAAGACCTACCGAACGAGCTCAGCAGGATGCCGCGTCTAGTCTTCGTCGACGAACTCTACTCATCGCGGTTCTTCGTCACTCCAATGGAAGAGGTGTTCTTCTTAGAGGACCGCGGCACTCTGAGGACCTCCTACTACGGCTCGACAAACTCCATCATGTTCTTCATCTCCGAAAGGCTTCAGGAGTTCAACCTGGAGTCCACTTGCCATACCCTGGAGCAAGGCACTTACTACCAACTCTCGATGACAGCTCTGAGCATGCCCAGAGTATCTCGTCTGCCCGTAACTTGGCCCAAGGCGCGACTACTGGTGTGGAACTACAGAGGAGTCGCAAGGCGTTCCCAGGAGTTCTCGCGTACTCTGAGGGACCTGAAGAACCAATACAAGCCAAACATGGTTCTTTTGACAGAGACCCAGTGGCAACCTCAAGACAATCACGGTCTCATCCCACTCTGGTTCCCTCAAGCAAACCGGTTCTAGCTTCCTGGTCAGGACGCAGAGGCGGCATGTGGTTTTCGTGGAGCGATAGCATCCAAGTCAGCATCAACAACGACCCAAACAGCTTCAGGGTCAATGTCGTTCCAAGGCGTTAAATGTATTTTTTTTATTTTTATAAAAATATCAATGTAATGCTTATCCTTGTAATGAAATTATCAGTATTAATAATAATATTTATATTTCCGCTTATTTATGGCATCATTTACCTCTTATGTATATGTTCTGCGACAGCTGGCGTCCCTTGACTGGATCCATAATGCACTAACTAAAATGATATAAAATAATAAATAAATAGAGCGAACTATGCAAACAAGGACAACAAACACACAAAGACTGCCCAACAAGACCTAACGCCCGCTCCGCTACCAAAATGAAACGCCCCGACCCGTATTTACCGTACACAGTAAACACGTGTCGGAATTGTGACAACCCAACCCAACAAAGCCCAGCATACAGTGTATACAACAATAACTCGGGCTCAACAGCCCAAAAATAATAACAACAATAACAACGTATCTGGCCCAAAGGCCCAATATTAGTAAAACAATGCACAGCGGAAGACTTTAATAACTCACAAACACTGTATGCGACACTGATGCAAACTATGGATCCAAGCCCTGTCCAAGGGATAACGCCGCAGCCTGTCTGGAATGCACCCAACCTGTACCAAAAGTAACTCATCCTACGGGATGAAAGCCCGTAGGTGAGGGGTGAGTCCGAAGTGCTCACCGACGAAGGAAAGACAATCAATATGCACACTATAAAACTCAAGGTCCAAAAACAGGCAAAAACCGCCAAATACATACCAAACCGAAAGACTAGACCCAAAACCGGTCCAAGACCAAAAAGACTCGATTAAAATCCAATTTCCAATTTTATCTTTTCCGGGCCCCGTCACGGATAAGCTAGGGTCGTACCAGGTTATCAACCTGTTCCTGGTGCCAGATCAAAAAGAACCCGGGATCAACATCCCAATATCAAACTTAGGGATAAACATCCCAATCAAACCGGCATCAACATGCCCATCACAAGTAACCCAGATCATGGCCACCACAAAACAGTCTCAAACCATCCGGTCGTACCTCTACTTACCACGTGACAAATTATATTATCATTATTCAAAACCAAGTCTCAGGGATCGACATCCCTAACGAAAATACCGGGATAGACATCCCTATCCAAAACCAAGGATCGACATCCTTGTCACAATTCATTATTTATTCTGTTATATTTAGCGCCAAAACGACTCAAGGATAAACGTCCAAAAACCGACATGGGATAAACATCCCGACCACAATCAAGACAATGGGATAAACATCTCGAAGCATAACATAGCAAATGCAACATCCAATAACCAACAGACACAAATACAGAGTAATACAGGCACATATTGAAGGAAATCCATCCTCACCTTGGCCGATTACTCAACTCCGGAAACAATGACCGGTCCGACGCCGGCTCCTCGGGAAACTGCCCGATATCCAACTCTATACAACAAAACCATATATACACATAAATGCATATAATCGGTATACTATGATGCCAAACTGCGAATTATACCCATCCCGATTCCTATCCGTTATTATTATCTTTTACCGAAAATATTTTACCGTACGTATTTCTGAATATAATTTCGGTACCATACTTTAATTAAAATTCTTTTCAAAATATTTTCATAAAATAACTATAATTTCCAAAATTATAATCTCCATATTTTTTCCAGAAAAATAATAACCTATTTATAATTTTCAGAAAATATTTATATAGTATTTATCTTTTTCTCAATATATAATAATATTTCCAACACAAAATTATAATTACCCTTAATTTCAAAGTACATATTTATATATATTCCATAACTATAATTTTCCAGGAAAAATAATATATGTAAATAAAATTTCCAGGAATTATTTTTATGGCATTTATATTTTTTTCCAATTAGTAATAGTTTCCCAAAACGTAATCTTAATTATTTATCCAAGTATGTATATTTATATTTTTTGCAAAATACCAAAATTAAATTGACCATAATTTTCTAAAAGTAAATATATAATAATTTTTTTCCAAAATTATATACCAGATTATTAGTAATTAAATATATATATATATAAATTGTGTTTTTTTTAATTACGGACTGGGCTGAACAAGACCAGACCCAGGCTCGCACTGTGCAAGCCCAGTCGGCCCACGCCCAAGCCCAATCCAGCCCAAACAAAAGAAGATCCAAGGCGCGACCCGACCAGATGGAACGGGTCGGACGCGGGTCGCGGGTCTCTCCTCGGGTTGAGCAGCTGTAAAGGCGACGACGAGCGCGAGGAAAGAAGGCGAGCACAGTCACGACGTCGGGGCAGCACGAGCGGCGCGGGGGCGGCGGAAAACCAGCGTTGCAACTCCGGTAGGAAGCGGGAGACGCGAGGGAGCTGGATCCGCCGGGTCGCACTACGGGTCAACGCTTCTGGACGGCGCGTCTCGCAACGGCGTCAGGCGGAGGCGGCGGGGTTCAGGTCGCGACGAGCCGGCGAGCATCGCCATAAACAGTGGCAGGGCTCGGGGAGGGTGACAATGAACAGTTCACTCCGGGTTTCTTTTTTTCATCTTTTTTTCCTTCTTTTCTTCCTATTTTCTTCTTTTCTTTCTTCTATTTTCCGAATTTCCTTTTGTCGTTTTTTTTTTCTTCTCTTTTTTTTCTCTTCCTCTCTCTGTATTTTTCTATTTTCCTTTTTTTTCTTTTTTTCTATTTTTTCTCTCTTTTCCTTATTTCTCTTTTTTTTCCCCCTTTTTCCTTTCTTTTTTTTTTCCCTCTTTTTTTCTCTTTTCTCTCTTTTTTTTTCTCTCTTTTTCTTTTCCTCTCTTCCTCTCCTTCTCCTCTGCTTCCTTCTTTTTATAGACGATGGATTACTGTTAATCATGTGAATCCTTAATAATGCAGCTGTCTGCATTATTAAGCGAGTCCAGTCCGGACCAGAAAATAACTAATACCCCCTTAGTTATTTTCCGGTGTGATTTTTCGAGAAATTCCGAAACCCGAAAAATACCAACTTAGGCCCGAAAAATCCACGGAAAAATCACGAGCGCGGGAAAACTCTCGATTTCGAAAAACGACTCCCGATTTACCTTGAATTAATTACCCAAGATTAATTCAACAGTAAATCACGGTAAAAAGACTTTTACAGTCCCGGTAAAAATCAAAAATTTTACCCGGGCTGTTACATAAGTGTTGAAGACAAAATAACAGAGTAAATTGTTTTTTCTGTCCCTCCACTTTATCGATTTCGTATTTGTTGTCCCTCTTCGTTTTTTTTCACTCAAGTCGTCCCTCAACTCTTGATTTACCGGGTCACATGGTCCTTTTTACCTGCTGCAGCAGGTTGATAGCTATGGAGCTGACAAGTGGCAATGGAGCCCACACACAACTTATTTATTTAATCATTTCTTTCTTTAATCAAATTTTATTTTTAAAATCCTTTAAAATAAATAAATCTTAATTTCCCTCATTATATACTAGATTTTATTATTTTTAACCTTTTATTTTTTTTAGTTTATAGTTTAGAATCAGATATGCCTCTCTCATTGTTTTAGTTTTTTTTATTCTAATTTTGGTTAATTTTGTTCAATTTCGTTAACCAGAATATTATAGAGGGATTAAGTGACATGATGATCATATTTAATTTTTTTTTTCTCAATGCAGATTTAAAAATTAATATTTATTTTCTAAAAAATTTCTAATTTAAATAAAGATTTTAAAGGCTTAATTTTTTGAAAAAAATATAAAAAAGGATAAGAAGAATAAAAAATTATGCAAACTGTGGGCCCCACTACCACGTGTCAGCTCCATAGTTACCAACCTGCTGCAACAGGTAAAAAGGACCACCTGGCCCGGTAAATCAAGAGTTGAGGAACGACATGAGTGAGAAAAAACGAAGAGGGACAACGAATGTGAAATCGATAAAATGGAGGGACAGAAAAAACTATTTACTCCAAAATAGCGTCTCTATTGAAGCTTAAGCTTGAAATTAGGTGCCAGAAATTGATTTAAGTATACCTATGTCAATTGATTTAACAAGGAATACAAATCTTTGAAATTTTTCAACCATCATAACAAAAATCTGATTGCCCGAAGATGGGTAATAGAGAGGAAAACTTTTCGTTTGCATTTTAGTTCTTATTTATCCTCTTGCACAGCATACATGTTATTTCAGTTCCAATACTACAACTTCACAAAAATATAACCAAAATACAACTCATTCATCACCTTTCGTGGCAGGAGCCTTGGTTACAGCTTTTGTCTCCTCATGGGCATCCTACATAAGTTATTATCAACCACAACAGACAGAGACGCAACATAGGGGCAGACAAAACAATAATAAAGAAAAAAACCAAAACGTACCCTTTTCAAGTCCGACTGGAAAAAAGGCATCAGCAAATTCAAAAGTGCAATCTTGAATCAGGGAAATAGAAAGAAGAGAAGAAGGCTCTACAAGGTTTCTAGATAGAGCCTTTCATTCTGAAAACCATTAAAACATCAACTTCCCGAAAGAGCCTGTATTGAGAAAAGATGGGTGAAAATTGGCAGAGTCCATCTTATATGTTTATCTCGATTTACAATTTAGGGTTTTGCTGATGTACGAGAATCAAAAAGGAAAAGAAGTGTTGAAACATTGGAAGCAGTGTCATAAGCCAAGCAGGCAATATTGATTCCTACCAACACTTTGCCAAAAAAATCATGGGAAATGATTCATTTATGTAAAAGATATACTTGTTGCTTCCTGCCATTTAAATATTCATCATAAAAGTGCAGCAGAATTGCATTCCAAACCGTAAAAATGACGATACCTTTTCAATAAACGGCAGGCACAATCATAAAAGGTCATGATAAATACAGACAAATGACAACACCTGTATTCATTCCCACAACTGCAATTCTTCAGTAGCTATGAGACCCTTATCAGGCATCTTTTTGAGCATTAGTATTATGCTACGCTTGCCTTGATTTAATTTTTGGAGAGCTTCTGCTACACCTGCTGTGGCAGCACAAGGTCTACAAGGATTTTTAACAGGAGAAACGGTTGCTTGACGTACTGTTACATTGCCACTGAGTTGAAACACCTGCAGGGGAATGGTTCCATCAAGAGAAATTGCTGCGGCAACGGCTATCAGGCTCAAGGAGGAGAGCACGAGACGCCCAACAGTTTCACTGCAAGTAACACAACATCCACTAGAGCAAGAGAGACTTCCTCAGTTTTGGAGTTTGTGTCAGCAGCAAGTGACCAAGAACATTGCACCTCGCACAAACCATAGGATGCCATGCATATTTCACCTCTAGTTTATAGTTATTACTATTAACACAATAGTGTTAATAGTTTATAGTTACTACCCAACAAGTTAATGGAATGGTAATTAATGACAATTATTAACAATTAGTCAAAGGAAATTAATGACAATTATTAACAATTAGACGAAGAAAATTAATGACGATTAATGATTATTGATTGCAATTAATCAATAAAATGAAATTGCACTATTCCCATCCCCGGAAACCCCTTTTCCTTCCTCCCAAAGCTCCACCACCACCTCACCTCCGCCGCCACCATTCCACCTCCTTCTAAATCTTTGGCTTTCGCTAATCCCACCTCTTTCACCCCTTCTTCGCCACCCAGCTCTTGACTCTTGCATCAACTCACCGAGCCTTAACTCTACACCTTCCTCCACACTTCAAGACACCATAGTTTCCAACCACCATAACATACAAACACACAGATCTGCCACCATTAATCCCCAAAAATGCAACATTCCAAAACACAGACAACTTTAATTAATCAAAAATTCAATGATAACAAAAATGAGAAAGAAGGAGAAACACGAAGAAAAGAAAAGGAGGAGCAGAGTAAGTAGCACTCACCGGACGCCGCCTTCGCCCTCCTCTCCCCTTCTTGCATCCCTTACACTCCTCCCCCTTCACCTATCGGACACTGACCCGGTCCAACCTCAGCTTCATCAAGGTGCTGGAGAACGAGAAGGGGGCCTACTATAGGTGGGTTGCGCGTAGAGACGACGTGATGCTGCCGGAGGTGAAGCTGGAGGACTTTCGGATCGGGTCGCAGTTCTTGGCGCTAGCGAGGGCCCATGCACAGCTGGTGGCGAGTGAAGACGAAGGGATCTGGTGCAAAAAGAGAGCTGCTGCTATTTCTACTCTCCATCACCATCGCCAATTGCCAAGCAGGCGGAGGAGGCAGCAGCGATATGGCGGCGATGATGAAATCGAGTTGGTGGGTGAGTGACCAAGATCCAAATTGGTATGCTTTTTATTATTTAGGGAGATATTGAATGACCACAACTTGGTCAAGATCGTTGTTGGGGGATGATAATTTGGATTTTTGTGTGATGCAGCCATGATAATCCAAAAGAGGTTTGAACGGATCTTGATGGAGAAAGGAAAAGAGAGAGCTCCAAGGGTTCCGTTTCCCTTTTTCTTTTTTTTTTCCCCATTTAACAGTAATTAATTTTGGCATTTTTTTGACATAGCTTATGTGGTATTTGTTTTTTTTACATGGCAACTTATGTGGCAGTGATGTGGACAAGAAAAATCAAAGATAACTGCAAAAATGGGTGGAAACCTTGACGGGGACTCGATTAGTGTCCTTTTTAAAAGTTATAGGACTCGGATCGATTGTTTAGAAGTTATAAGACTCAAATGGGTTTTCGAAATAAGTTATAGGACTCCCGGTGTGCTTTTCCCCTTCTTTCTTTCTTTCAGTCTTGGCCCGGTGCCGTTTTACCCCAATTTTGCATACCCACCCAATTCTGCCAAATAAATAAATAAATAAATAATAATGTTCCCAGCTTTTTATTATAATTTGAAGATTTCTAAATTTATCATATATTCCAACCAACTTTCATTCTATATATTTTACTATAATTTATCTCCCAAACTAATATATGAATTTTTCTACAATTATTAAATTCATGTATAATAATAAAAATAATAAATGATAAAAAAAACATGTGATTCATAAATTCTGAATAGACAAACTAATAAGAAGAATTTTCCTTTAAAAATTAAAAATACCAAGCTTCAACATAATTTGATGCTATAATAAATATACAATTGCAAAATTGTTAAGATGCTGACAATTTTTATTTTTTTCAAAAATCAGTAAAGTCTTATGTTTTTAACGATTTTGTGAAAGTTTACTAACGGCTCCAAATAAATGAAAGTTCCTTGATTTGTTTGGAAGAATAATTTTTAAACCGAAAACTCTAACTAAATAATTCTTCAACATTAACTTCTTTTACTCCTGCACTTTTTTCGATTCGCAGTCTTTATTTCAGGTCTCCGTTCTTAGTGACCCTTGCACAATAGTGCTTCTATTAGGTGATGTATTTTGTTTTTTTTTTTTCAAAGGTTTTTAGATTTAAAACTCCAAAATCTTTGCTTTTACATTGCCTTCGACTCCAAATTTCCCATTTGTAATTCTCTTGCCGGTTAAACAACCCCACTCCCCAATATTCATTTCTCAATTGTTTTAAGTCTTCAGCTAGTGTGCATTTCTAGCAGGGGTCTTCCTCTTCTTTGGGTTGTTGTAACTTGTGAGAATGACAGGAGATGGCATCGACAGCGAAGGTGGTGGCGGCATCGGAAGCTGTGGCGGTGGCGACACTGGCGACAGCGGCGGTGGTGCCATGATGGCTATGGTTTCTGGCTCCGGCGATGACAAAGGAGATGGTGATGACGATGAGCCTTACCCGAGTTTGGCGGTTTTTGTGTTGGAATATGTGATCAAGCAGGGGCGGATTTTGGTGTATCCTTTTTGCTTTGAAATGCTACATGATATAAAGAATGGAAATGGAGCCAATTCTGAACTCCTATGTTCTCTCGTGAGAAATTTAAAGTGTGTAGCACTATAGTGGTTCATTCTTCTTGTAGATGTACCCCCACTCACCGCATTCATGCACCTCGGAGATGAAACTGGTTATTTATGCGTGCTTCGATTTCCATCATCAATATGCCTGTGCTAGCATTGTAACGACTTGTCTTCTGATTTTCATAATTTCTACTTGTATGGAGCATGTATGCTTTAGGATATGGGATTGGCGAGAATGGGGATTGAATTGGATTGTTCTATCCGACACTAATTCTATCCTCAAATTATTTAGTTTAATCCCGGGCTTAATTTGTTATGTTGTTGTTATTTATGTTTATGTTTTCAGTTGTAACGTTGTGAAAAATGTATTTCTTTTTATTAAAAAAAAAGGGCCGTGTGTGAGCGTTGGTGTTCTTGGATGGGGTTAAAGTTGCACAAAGTGACTTTACCAATTTAAAATTTATATTTGTGTTTTCTATCCAGCTGGGATAACATGATATTATTCTAGAATAACATGAATTTTCATGGAATTTGGAGGGTTTTTAGTACCTCAACTATTCACTTTGTACCAATTCTGAACCCCCAAGTTTTTCTTTACCAATTTTGTGCCCGAGAGTTTAAAAGTGTACCAATTGTATACCTCAGGCAAATGCTTGGACAAACATGCCACGTGCCACACTATGAGTAGTGCCATGTGGAATTTAAAATGTGTGCCCCACCATTTTTTATCTATTAGAAATCCATGTGGCACCATTCACATACCGACACGTGGCATGCCTACCCGGGCAACTGCCCGAGGTACACGATTGGTACACTTTTAAACAATACCAAAGATCCATTAGTGCAACAATGGCTGATGAAGACGCTTTTTGGCAAGGAGAAGAAACCAGAGGGTATGAAGGATGAAGACTGGTAAGCGAGGTGTCAGCACCATTAGATTCACCCTTGCGCCAGACGTGAAGTATAGTGTGATAGACAAGACAAGTCCAATGAAGCTCATGATGAAATTAGAAGATATTTACATGCCGAAGTCACCCACGAACCGGTTGTTCGTGAAGAAAGAGTTGTAGTAGTTGAAGATGTAGCAAGGTACGTATGTTGTTGATCGCATCAATAGATTTCATAAATTGATTAAAGAGTTGGCTAGTATTGATGTGAAGTATAGAGAAGAAGATAAGGTCATAATGTTATTGATGTCTCTTCCTTATTTCTATGATAATTTGAGCAATTCATTGTGCGTTGGGAAGCAGACTCTTTCAGTTGCAGATGTGTGTGAACACTCAAATTTAACTACTAATTTATTTCATTGGATTATTATTGTGTTTTAGAGCCTAAGGTTAATTTAATTAATTAGTTGACTTTAATTTGGCTTAGAAACCCCGTAAATGAATTAACGGACTATCCATATAGTTAGGCCCACGCTTAGCACGAATCTTCTGCCTTATTTACCTTTAATTTTCGTGGATTAGAGGCCCAATATGAGTTAGGATATCATTTTGCCCATTTTGTGGAGAAAAGAAGAATAATTGGAATTCCTGGAGTGTAAGCTGAGGAATTGAGGATTGAGAAAATAGGAATAATTTGTGGAGTAATAACCAAGAAAAGAGACTGTCTTGGCCAAAGAATATTTGATTCACATGGAAAGATCAAATTAGGTAGGAATTAATGAGAATTGGGGCTAAAAATAGAAAAAACGCGTATTTTAGTTACGTGCCTAGCGGTCATACGTGGGTGCTTGGTGGTCATCCGTGAGTGCTCCAGGCGTGGCTGTCATGTCGCGATGACCACCAAGCCATAGCGGTCATGTGGCACTGTTTTGGCAATTTTTCTTGTTTTTCCTCTTTTTGTAATCTTAACTCTTAACTATTGGATCTAGAATTTTAATCTCGATCCTAGGATCATAGTCATGTTCTCTGTGGCCCTGAAAACTACAAAAAGAACCCTAGAGACACACTTTAAGGGACCAAAAATTCTCTCTTTACAGACCCTTAAGCGCATTAGCTTGGAGAAACTCTTTCAATTATATTATTCAATTCTTTTTGCTTTTCACTCTCAGATCTCACATGGTGCTTCTGTAATTGTGTTCGCTTATTTGTCTTCACGGAGAAAAAGTCGAATCCTAGGGCATAGAAGCAATCAAACGTAATCCTGAAGCCAAGAACACGTGCGGAAGCTCCTGAAGCGTGCAGTCTCAGAAAAAAATTCATATTGCAAGTTCTAGATGTCAGATTACTGCGATCTTGGACTCTCTAGAAATCTAAGAGGAAAATCTACAACTTTGCTATTGAGTCCAGAAGCTGAATCGACTGTTTTCTTTATTTAAATTCCACTAGAAATCGACGTACAGGTTCTATCCAAAAACTAAGGTAAGTGCTCTAATCTCTTCTCGAGTTTAAATCTTATTGATTGCTGTTGAGTTGATGATATGATGATACTGACATGTTCACTTGAGTGTTTATTCTGAAACCAAGAATAACGTGGCCTTTGAGTCCGACCGGGGTACGTAGAATGTCTCTAGTGGTTGAGACGCAAGCCAAATTGTTTAAAACCTTTCTTTTGTTTCTTTAATTTTATATTTATGCATGATGATTTGTTTGATTATATGTGTTTGGTGATCTTGTTTACACACTTGCACACATGCAAGAGACACATGTGGTTAAAAAGTCATTTCACATTGTATGTCTGTCTAGAAAAAAAAAAGAGAGACGTGGGTTCTCTCTGTTTTGGGTGACTATGGTATGACTAAAACGGCGGAGGCGGAGGGCGGTGGCCCTTCGGACCCTGCTTCACGATCAAATGAATATGAGAGTGCCACGAAGGTGGCGTCTCTGGAAGGTGTTCCTACTCAGGCGGAGTCGTCTGCTGTGGCTATGGAGGTGGTGACCGCCGAGGATTTGATGGCATTGAGTGCGGGTTCCGGTAAGGCCATCACTGAGGTTATCGACCTGACAACAAAGGTTGACGAGGCTGTCGTTACGCCAACGGCTGGAGTGCAGAAGGCTTCGGATGGTGTGGTGCTAGAGGTGTCTCCGGTAGTGGATGTGGATATGGCTTCGGGTGACTCTGAGCCGGGGGGCACTACTCCTGATGTTCAAAAGAAATGTAGTTTCAAGGATATTGTCTCCGGCTCAACACTTGAACCGACCGTGTCTGAGGATGAAGAAATTCTGTGTGAGACTGGGGACAATCAATTTGTGGAAGAGAAGTTTGGGTTAGCTGTGGAGCTTTTTGATGCTTTCCAAACGCGACTAGATCAGCCATGGCGCAAAGCTTTTATTGTGAAATTGTTAGGGAGGAACATTGGCTATCGTACTATCTGCAATCGTCTTCGGACGTTATGGAAGCCAGCATGAGCTTTTACTGTTATTGATCTTGATTATGATTTTTATGTGGTGAGATTTGAGGATAAGAATGATTATCTCCATGCTCTGGTTGGCGGGCCGTGGCAAATCATGAATTTTGCCTTATCCGTGCAGCTTTGGTCTTCTTCTTTCAGGCCTTCTGAGGGCACAATTAGTAAGGCGGTGGTTTGGGTTCGTTTCCCAGAGTTTCCCCTTTCCAGGTATGATCCTCTGGTGCTTATGGCCCTAGGTAGTTTGGTGGGTATGTTAGGAACAATAGACTTAAGCTAGAGGGGGGGTGAATAGCGATAATCGAATAAAAACGAAATAAGCAGGAATTGAATGCGGAATTAAAAGAATGAAGGACACAAGAGATTTATCCTGGTTCACACACACTCTACTAGTGTGGCTAATCCAGCCCTTCAAGTCTTACTTGAAGATTTCACTATCTATGTTAAGCTTACGGGTGCTTAACAAACCGTTACAACCTAGGAATTCTAGTCACAAGAATCCTAAACCCTGAAAGTTCAAGTCACATGAACCTCAGCTCTCTTGCTTGAAGATACCTCACTTCAAGACTTCTCACACAATAAGATATACCCTCTCCCTATGAATCTCAACAAGGGAACTAACCTCCCCTAAAGGTGTATGAATATACAATTCAATTACTCAAACAAAGAACTCTCTCAAAGAGCAGATATGAGTATACAAGTAAAGCTCTAAAAGGCAACTCTCAAATCCTCAATAGGATATTGGCTCAATAAAGATTTTGATGAATGTATGGAATGAATGCTTGAATGTTGAGAGTTGATTAGCTCTGAAACAAAGCTAAAAATGCTCAATTTATAGCTTTGAAAAGTTATAGA